>OVBW01000044.1:64952-76312 GCA_900406355.1 Erysimum pusillum | reverse complement strand
AAATATCTTGGATGGACACTTAATGACAAAGTAAGCTTCTTTTCTCTCTCTCTTCAAGATTAGTAAATATATATATGTTCGTAATAGTCACTGATCTTCTCTGTGTGTTGAATTATCCGAAGAATGCTGGAGTGAGGAAAGCTTCTCTCTTGGCATTGCGAAAACTTTATGAGATGGATGAAAACGTCCCNCTGAGAAATTTTCCAGTCGAATGATCGAGATGGCTGATGATGTCGATATGTCTGCAGCTGTATGTGCTATAGGGCTTGTAAAGCAACTGCTAAGGTATTACCCCTCCAAGATAACTTTCCCAACCAAAGCTTCACCACAAATATATATGTTGAAATGAGCTTTTTTGTTGTGCAGACACCAGCTGATACCTGATGATGGCCTAGGCCCTTTGTACGATCTGCTTATTGATGAACCTCAAGAAATCAGACGTGCGATGGGAGAGTTAGTGTATGACCACTTAATCGCACAGAAGTTTAACAGTTCTCCATCCAGTACTCTTACAGGTTTTCCCCTGAGATAGTCCAAGCCCTGGGCACTAGAGCTTTTNGTGTATGACCACTTAATCGCACAGAAGTTTAACAGTTCTCCATCCAGTCTTGCAGGTTTTCCCCCGAGATAGTTCAAGCCCTGGGCACTAGAGCTTTTTACTCTTAGAACTTGGTTCAGAGTTTTTACATCCTTTTTCAGGTCATGATGATTCTTCCTCTGAGATCCATATCTTCAGAATGTTACAAATATTACGGGAGTTCTCCACAGATCCGATTCTAAGCGTTTATGTAATTGATGATGTTTGGGAGTACATGAAGGCCATGAAGGTAGAGTCTAATAGAAATTACGTTTCACTGTTGCACATTCATTATATAGTTGTGGCGTGTACCTTCTACAGTTTTTATATCATCATCATGATGCTGCTTTTCTTGCAGGACTGGAAGGGTATCATCTCGATGCTTTTGGATCAGAATCCTCGGACTGGGTCTACTAATGACGAGGACTCGACAAACTTGATCAGACTTTTGTTTGCGTCAATCAGAAAGGCTGTCGGGGAGAAGATAATCCCTTCAACGGATAATCGAAAGCAGTATCACAGTAAAGCTCAGCGAGTAAGATATGTCTTTACTCTTTCTGAGAAACTCTTNNNNGATATGTCTTTACTCTTTCTGAGAAACTCTTCTCATTGTTTTGATGATATGTCTTTGCAGAAGCATGAGTACATACATTAATTCTTTATTTGTTTTTTCTTGAATCAAACTAGGAAGAACAAAATTCATTAAATGATCTTACAAAACTCTGTACTCCATTTGTACTTTTTATACACTCGTCTCCCTTTCAATTATGAAGATAATGACTTTGATGATTCAATGCTGTGAATAACAGGAAATGTTTGAAAACAACAGGAAAGACATAACGGTGGCCATGATGAAGAATTATCCACAGCTTCTACGTAAATTCATGGCTGACAAAGCAAAAGTGTCATCGTTGGTCGAGATTATTATGTTTATGAAACTTGAGCTCTATTCTCTTAAAAGACAGGAGCAGGTGGCTAAAAGCTTTTTTTTTCTTTCTTAAAAGATGCCTTTTTTCTTGTTATTCACCTCTCTCAGTGAAAGTTACATTTTGTCCCATTTCAGAGTTTTAAAGCTGCCGTCCGACTTATAAAGGATGCATTTTTCAAACACGGGGAGAAGGAAGCTCTAAGATCTTGCGTCAAGGCTATAACATTTTGTGCATCAGAAAGTAAAGGGGAGCTTCAAGATTTTTCCCGTGGGAAGCTTAAAGATCTTGAAGATGAGCTTTTAGATAAGCTTACTTCTGCAATTAGAGAAGTTAAGGTGCACTTTACTTCCTTTGCCATCTATCTTCATACTCTTCATGGATGCAATTTGACATCTGTTTTCTGTGTAGGATGGAAATGATGAATACTCCCTTCTTGTAAATCTGAAACGGTTGTATGAGCTTCAATTGTTAAAGCCTGTGGTTGTTGAGAGCATGTATGATGAGATTGCTTTGACGCTCCATAATTTCAGAAATTTGGACGAAGAGGTGCTCAAGGAAATGTGTTTAGAGTTCTTACTGTCTTTTTTGTGTCTCTCACATCTTAATGGAACAGTTGCTTATGGTTGCTTAGGTGATTTGTTTCCTGCTTCTGAATATGCATATGTATGTGACGTGGTCTCTGCACTCCATCATAAATTGTGAAGCTATCTCCGAAGCTTCCTTATCATCCCTTATATCAAAGCGCGATACCCTGTTTGAGGAGCTTTTGTACTTCCTGAATGGAATCGGGGAATCGAGGAAATATGGTAACCAGCTATCTCTCAGGGTAAGACTATTTGACATTCCAGTTGAATTTACACATTTCATTCAAATTATCAAGGAATGAGTCACTATTAATCTAATGAATGAAAATTTCAATGCTGCAGATATGTGCTATACTCGCCGAAGAATGGTGTTTGTTTAGAAAGTCAAATTTTGACTCAAGTAAACTTGAAAGATTAGGATACTGTCCCGACAGTATCTTGCTTGAGAAATTTTGGAAACTCTGTGCAGAAATTTTTAACACCTCAGGTGACTTTTGTTTTGCTTTTCTACAAAGCCTTGTCAATTTCTTTTTTTTACATATTACGTAGCCGGACTTTGACACAGATGAGACCGATGAGGAGGATGAAAATAAGGAGTACGTTGAAGAGACAAACAGAGATGTTGCAGCCATTGCTGCCTGCAAGTTGGTTATTAGTGATGTAGTGCCGAAGGTACTCACCAAGTGCATTTACATTGCTGCTGTAGTATCTTAGTTTTTTCCGACATCAGCGATGTAGTGATTGATGTTCACATATCTAAAATTCTTTTATGGATTCTTTCCTGTTGCAGGACTATCTAGGACCAGAGATAATATCGCATCTTGGTATGCAT
Organism: Erysimum pusillum; assembly: GCA_900406355.1. NCBI lineage: Eukaryota > Viridiplantae > Streptophyta > Magnoliopsida > Brassicales > Brassicaceae > Erysimum > Erysimum pusillum. The sequence continues at coordinate 73,390 of OVBW01000044.1, read as the reverse complement.
GGACCTAGTGTGACAGGCATCATAAAGTATCTTATAACAGGCTTAAGGAAAAAAGAAGATGACATCTCTAATATCTATCTGGAATCCTTAAAAAGGGTAAGCTTTTGGCAAATATTATATAATTGTCGGTGATTATTTTCAGAAGATGCAAAAGTTTTGTATTCCAAGAAAATTGCTGACACTATGTAATTGGGCAGGCCTATCAGCGGTATGCAAGTGAACTTTCTAGTGGCCGTGAAGAAACCAGAGTAGATAAATGTCTTGAAGTGTGCCGGGAGCTTGCAGGTGGGCTATCAGGAATGTATATCGGTGCTGCTCGCAACAAATACAGATTGGAGATTTTGAGTGTGGTCAAGGAAGGTGTTGAATTTGCTTTTAGGGACGCCCCAAAGCAGCTGTTGTTTCTGGAAGTTGCTATCCTTCCATTTGCAACCAGACTCTCAGTGCCCGACATCGTTGACATGTAAGACTAATGACTCTCTGAGCAAGTAGGGAGCTCTCTGCTAATAAATGACTTTATATGTGCTCTTGTTTGCTTGGTGAACAGTAAGAGGGACGTGCAAGGGCGTATAGTGCATGTTAATACAGACGAAGATCCCAGTGGATGGCGTCCTTGCTTCACTTTCTTGGAAACCTTGGAGGAGAAATGCTTGAAAAATGAGGATTTACAAGGTACGAAATGGTGCACTCGCACAAAATCTGATTGGTTTAATCAAAGCCGGTAGATAAGTAAGATGTACATATGTCTGCAAACTTAATCTTATGAGTTATGATGATGATCCGTCCGTTTTGGAATTTGTCACAGACGACAAGGAAGGAGCAACTGTAAAACGCAGGGGACGGCCAAGAAAACGTCCAGAAACAGAGCGGAAGAGACTGTTTGATGAGCAAAGCGGAAGCGATGAGGATGAGTCTATTAGTGGCGGGTCAGACAGAGAAGATAAGTTAGACGAGGACGCTCCTCTAATCGAGACAATCAGATCGGCTGCACGACGGAGAGCGCTTAGGGGAGTACAGTCCAAGGGACACTGACGGGTAAAACACTTATCGATCTATATGTTCGTGGACATAATTATTTATGTGTTCAAAGTTTGTTTTTAGTTGATACAATCGAGGAACCCAACAAAACTGCTTTTTGTTATATAAATCCATTACCATGAAATATCATTAGCAGACAAAAATTGAAAGCATTAAAAAAAAGAAGCAAACAAAACTTGCATTGATTGATCAACTTCTCCCAGCAATTCTCATCAAAGGAGCAATAACACCCTGAATCTCCACAAGAGACTCTTGTATCCTAATCTCCTGATTAACCTCTCTCTTCAAGTTCCTAAGAAGCCCTTTAAACTCGTTTTTACCCTTAATGTCCTCAGCTCTCGTCTCCAAAACCTTGTTCGTCAATCCCATCAACAATCCTGAATACCTCTGCACAGTGCAGTACCTTTGCAAGAAACCTAGCAGCATTCCCAACTCGCCTTCCTCCATATTCGACACACACTTCATCAGCTTCCTCCTGGCCACCAATTCCTCCATCACTGCCACCACATTGGCCGGTTTCTTCTCCTCCAAGACCGAAACCAGAGCCTCCTTATGCCTGAACTTCTTCAACAGCTTATCGTGTCTTGTGAGCTTCAATCCTTTCTTCTCCTTGACCAAGTAATCCTCTTTGGATGGCTTCTCGCTCTGCCCTCTCTGGAAGTACCTGAAATACGTGGGCCTCAGTGCCCTCCTCCTAGTCTCATCGACTTGGCTCCTCACACTCCAAAGACTCAAACTTTTCTTCTCTCCCACATCTCTCAGCTTCCTCTTACCGGCAAAGACGATGCCGTTAGACCCTCCGATCACCCGGGTGGAACCATCAGGGGAAAGGCAAAGAGACATGAGAGGAGCCGGAAACCTCATAGAGTAAGTCACCTTTGCTCTGCCGTAATCAAAGACTTTCATGTATCCGTCCAACGCAACGCTCACAAGTCGACTCTCAGCAGAGTCCATTCTCCCCACGCAGAGAGACGTGACGGTCTTGTTGTGACTCTCCATGGAGGAAACCATCTTCCCGCCTCCGATCAAGTCCCATACCTTGACGGTGTTCCCACCGGCAGTTGCGATCATTCCACCGGAAGGAAGGTATACGACGTCCTCCACTGGGAGGCCATGGTTGATCTCTGCAATCCATTTGGACTTGTCCACTCTGGCGTCCCACACCTTCACTGTGTGATCGTAAGAGCCTGTTATGAACATTGAATCGTTGACCGGCGAGCAATCACCGCACCTGACATAGTCCTTGTGGCCTAACAGATCTGAGATGACGGTTGCTCCGGCGACATCCCAGTACTTGACGACTCCATCGTCCCCTCCGGAGACCAAGTGAAGCTTGTCCTCAAACGGATACTTGACGAATCGGGCGGGTCGGGTGTGGGAGCGGAGGCTACGGAGAGCCATTCGTTCCTTGGGGTCGAAGACCTGGACCAGGCCGGAGAGATCGCATGCGGCGAAAAGAGCTCCGTCGGAACGGAAACAGACGGAAGAGACAACATCTCGGAAAGAGAAACGGCGGGAGGAGGAAAGCGCCTGCGAGGCAAAGAGGGAGACGCTGGCGGAGTGAGCGACGGCCAAGGAGTGAGGGTGGACCGGAGAGAAAGCCAAGGCGGAGATGGAGGAGACGAGATTAGGTATGGAGTGAGGTTTGAAGGAGGACCAGTATCTCGATTCCGGAGTCTCCGATTTCGAAACTGGCTTCGCCGTTGATTTTGGTTTGACAGGGAAAACCTTTGAGACTTGATGATCATTGAGCCGAACACGAAGCTCTTCCTCCATTGTTGTTGTAGAGCTTCAAGACCCAGAGAGAGAGATAGAGAGGGGAACGAAGAAGGAGGCTGGTTTAGTTAGGGTTTAAGCAATGTGGCACGACGGATTGAAGAAGAAACACAATTTCTCTTTATTCTTTCATTGAAAACAAATATTGGGCCAAATGTGTCAAAACCCATATAGTTTAACTGTCTGTAAAAGCCCATTATATGCCCAATACTCCGCTTGGTGCTCCACAAGGCTTTGGTNGCACGACGGATTGAAGAAGAAACACAATTTCTCTTTATTCTTTCATTGAAAATGTTTAATATTGGGCCAAATGTGTCAAAGCCCATATAGTTTAACTGTCTGTAAAAGCCCATTATAAAGTGTAATATGCCCAATACTCCGCTTGGTGCTCCACAAGGCTTTGTTTTGTAAGAGACGAATGAATGAGAGTAATATCCAATTCGGTACTATTGAGCCATTTCTTCGCTGCCGAGTATGTAATTCTTGTAAATCTTTTAGTCACTTGCTGATTGTGACCAAGTTTTACAAGAATTACAAATATTCGTTTTGTGTTCTATAGATAGAATTCTTGACTATATACTCTATGGTTTCTTGGCCGCCATCACGTGTAGAGCAGCTATGATTGTTCCCAGATGATAAGACACGTATGGGTTTAATATTTTTCTTATTTCCCTTAAAACAATGCAATAAGGCTTGTAAAATACGAAACAGCAATGAGAAAAGTAAGACCACCTTTCCAGGGTCCAATCANGCTATGATTGTTCCCAGATGATAAGACACGTATGGGTTTAATATTTTTCTTACTTAAAACAATGCAATAAGGCTTGTAAAATACGAAACAGCAATGAGAAAGTAAGACCACCTTTCCAGGGTCCAATCNGGGTCCAATCAAAGATATTTTAAATATTACGAGTCACTCATCAGATTAGCACTAACACGACCATTGAATAATACTGTGTGAAAAAGGGAAAGGAAAGTTCTCATGCAGTTTCGATGATTGACCAAAAAAGAAAAAGAAGAAAATCAGTGGTGGTTGGTTATAGTATATTTTGATAAGTAAACTAACAATTAGTGGTAAGTTTTTATTGGTCAATGAAATGAAGATTAGATTAGAGAATTTAGAATGAAAAGGAAAATTGACTCTGTTAGTCAATTTATTAGTATTTTCNACAATTAGTGGTAAGTTTTTATTGGTCAATGAAATGAAGATTAGATTAGAGAGTAGAGTAGTAGAATTTTAGAATGAAAAGGAAAAAAGACTCTGTTAGTCAATTTATTACTCGTAGTATTTTNATGAAAAGGAAAATTGACTCTGTTAGTCAATTTATTAGTATTTTCGTAAAAGAAGGCGTTAGATGTTGTTTCTCCGTGGAATCGCCGTCGCGGTGATTCTCTTGTCGTCCTCTTTCGTCGCCGGTCAGAACTCATCTTGCCCTCTGGAGTTTTCCATCCTCCAACCCTTCCGGCGTCCAAAAGCCGATGGCGCCAACACCTGCCAGTACCTCCTCCAAGGGCTACGCCTCCTTTACTCTCACCATCTCCGTCAGACAGGTTCTTTTCTCCCGCCGCCTGATTCTGCCGCCTCTTGCTGGGATGCTCTTCAGTCCTCCATCGCCGGATTTCTCCCTCGCTTCGACGTCCGATCCACTTGTGGTTTCCAGACGCCGTGGATTTCGCAGGGATGCATGAACATCACCACCAGGTCTCAATTCGAATCCCTAATCCCTAATTCCTCCCTCACTACCACCTTGATGCGTTGTAACACCTCCCTTGAGAGCAATACCCCTTGCGCCTCCTGTACTCAGAGCCTCTCCGCGTTTCAGGCCTTTCTCACCGGACCTTCCATCGGCAACGTCTCCGACTGTGCTGCTTTCCCCTCCATCTACGCCGCTGCCTTCGCCAATTTGTACGGTCCCACCGACAAAGGTACCGCCAAATGCTTGTTTCAGCTCGATCTTCTTTCTGCTTCCTCCGGGAACGCCACCAAAGTTAAAATCCTTGTTTCATTATCTGTCTTGCTCCTCGCCTCTGCTCTCATTGTTACCGCTTGCTTCTGCTACTGCCGGAGGAATAGAAACAAACCGCGTGATTCTAGTTTAGAACCTGGCACGCAATCTAGGCTAGATTCCATGAGCGAGAGCACCACTCTTGTCAAATTCAGCTTCGACGAGATCAAGAAAGCCACCAACAATTTCTCGCGCCACAACATCATTGGCCGGGGAGGTTACGGGAACGTCTTCAAGGGCGTCTTGCCCGACGGCACCGAGGTTGCTTTCAAGAGGTTCAAGAACTGTTCCGCTGGAGGGGACCTAAACTTTGCTCACGAGGTCGAGGTCATCGCCAGCATACGCCACGTTAATCTCCTCGCCCTCCGAGGCTACTGTACAGCAACCACGCCCTATGAAGGTCACCAGAGGATCATAGTCTGTGATCTTGTCACTAACGGTAGTCTTCACGACCATCTCTTTGGAGACTTGGAGCCTCAGCTTGCCTGGCCTCTCAGGCAGAGGATCGCACTTGGCATGGCCAGAGGGCTGGCTTATCTACACTACGGCGCACAACCCTCCATCATCCACAGGGATATCAAGGCCAGCAACATTCTCTTGGACGAGAGGTTTGAGGCCAAGGTTGCCGATTTCGGGCTAGCCAAGTTCAACCCCGAAGGAATGACGCATATGAGCACGCGGGTCGCAGGCACAATGGGGTACGTGGCTCCAGAGTACGCTCTGTACGGGCAACTGACAGAGAAAAGCGACGTGTACAGCTTTGGGGTGGTGCTTCTAGAGCTTCTGAGCAGGAGAAAGGCGATTGTGACAGACGAGGAGGGGCAGCCTGTGTCGGTGGCAGACTGGGCGTGGTCGTTGGTGAGAGAAGGCCAGACATTGGACGTGGTGGAAGACGGGATGCCAGAGAAGGGACCCCCAGAGGTTCTGGAGAAGTATGTGCTGATAGCAGTGCTGTGCTCTCACCCTCAGCTCCACGCAAGGCCAACAATGGATCAAGTGGTGAAAATGCTGGAGAGTAATGAGTTCACTGTCATCTCTATACCTCAACGCCCAATCCCTCTGGTGGCTTGTAGGGATGAGATTGACCGCTCTGTTAGTAGCAGCAGCGGCTCCGGGAAGCTCACTAGCCCCACGGGATATCAGGCCTTCTCCTTCGGAGGTGATGGACCCTCAANGGCCAACAATGGATCAAGTGGTGAAAATGCTGGAGAGTAATGAGTTCACTGTTATCTCTATACCTCAACGCCCAATCCCTCTGGTGGCTTGTAGGGATGAGATTGACCGCTCTGTTGGTAGCAGCAGCGGCTCCGGGAAGCTCACAAGCCCCACGGGATATCAGGCCTTCTCCTTCGGAGGTGATGGACCCTCAAGGAACACAAATACAACTAGCTCTAGCTGATATTATACTATGCAAATATCTGCTGTTGTAGATATTAGATAGTGTGCATTCATTTCATTCTTTGATGCTTCTGTCACTTATTATGTAGTTGTTCCAATAAACACTCATCCCTTGTAACATTTTTCAACTTTTATGGAATGCAATACAATACAGGTTGAATAAGGCTGAGAAATATGTACACACGTCACATTGAATATCAAATGTCAGACGACGACAAAAGCGTGTTAGAAAGAGACACGAAAGATACGGAGGTCCATGAGATATACACTCACATCAGCACTGTCATTGATTCGCTCCGGTGAACTCCTCGGCTAACGTCATAATCAACGTTGCAATCACATTTTGGTGGTGGGTTATCTTGAATTCTTCTATTTTGATTCATTTTCTGCATATTTATAAAGAAAATCTTTCTCAAAGAACGATCGAGTTTCATAAGCAAGATCGCTATATTAACAGTCACGTGTTTTGATGTTTACAAGAAAGAAATAAGACAGATCTGATTCAAATGGGTCTGCGTGAAATTTGTTTTTTTCCTTGGATAATTAACGATTATGAATAGGNACATTTTTCAACTTTTATGGAATGCAATACAATACAGGTTGAATAAGGCTGATGAGAAATATGTACACACATCACATTGAGTATCAAATGTCAGACGACGACAAAAGCGTGTTAGAAAGAGACACGAAAGATACGGAGGTCCATGAGATATACGCTCACATCAGCACTGTCATTGATTCGCTCCGGTGAATTCCTCCGCTAACGTCATAATCAACGTTGCAATCACACTTTGGTGGTGGGTTATCTTTCTATTTTGATTCATTTTCTGCATATTTAAAAAGAAAATCTTTCTCAAAGAACGATCGAGTTTTCATAAGCAAGATCGCTATATTAACAGTCACGTGTTCTGATGTTTACAAGAAAGAAATAAGACAGATCTGATTCAAATGGGTCTGCGTGAAATTTGTTTTTTCCTTGGATAATTAACGATTATGAATAGAAAGCCCAGAAAAACTGAGATTGAGTTTTCGACAAGAGGTCAAAGACATCACGTGTCTGTCTCTGTCCAATCCACGCCAGCCGCTAGCATGTGTGTTAAATAAAACATTTGCGTATTCAATTTTACTTGAACATCTTTTTTAATGAGAAGATGTTAGTATACATACACACAGTATTCGTTTATGGATAATAGTTTATAAACTCAATTTTGTTTGAACTCCCCAAGTGGCTCAACGTTGTCTTTAGCTATATATTCTACTTTAATGAATAGTTANTGGATAATAGTTTATAAACTCAATTTTGTTTGAACTCCCCAAGTGGCTCAACTTTGTCATTAGCTATATTCTACTTTAATGGTTATCACAAACTGAGACCCCGTTTTGGATTTTAATACAGGGCTGCTCTTACAGAAAAGGACATAAATCAGCTTTCATCTCTTGCTAACAAACCCCACAAAAGCTTTCTTGCCTAAAGGGTCACTATTACCTATAAAAAAGTTATCTTTAATTCTCCTCCTCCGATTTTCCAGTTTGCTCTTTTGTATGTTTCTGTCTTCTTACTCAACTTTTGCTTCAGGCTTCGTCTCTTTTGCAATTTTGAGTTACTAGTGCAGAAGGGAGCTACATAATACATGAAGATGTCAAAGGCAAGTGATGGCGTCAGAGAACCATTGGTGCACAAGGATATGGCTGGATCAAAACCGGAGCAGCCGTGGATGGTTTATCTCAGCACATTTGTTGCAGTCTGTGGTTCTTTTGCGTTTGGTTCTTGCGTAAGTGAATCTAGATCCTTGGAAAGCCACGCACCAACTTTGTTTCTGCTCTAAAAATGCCTCTCCTTAATACTAAAAAATTGGTTTTGATGCAGGCTGGATACTCTTCACCTGCTCAGGCTGCAATTAGGAATGACATTTCACTGACTATAGCTGAGGTACATCAAAGAAAGATTTGTACATCAATTGATAATTGAAAGTTGCTTAACTCTACCTTGGATTCTGCAGTTTTCACTCTTTGGCTCTTTACTAACTTTTGGCGCAATGATTGGCGCTATAACAAGCGGGCCTATAGCTGATTTAGTTGGAAGAAAGGGGGTAAGCAAAAGTTTGGAACTTTTTATCTTAGCTGCCTTTGTGTTGACTATGCCTACTTACTTGTGGTGGATCTGTCTGGATTCAGGCGATGAGAGTTTCTTCTGCATTTTGTGTAGTCGGGTGGCTAGCA
>OVBW01000044.1:33669-59562 GCA_900406355.1 Erysimum pusillum | reverse complement strand
TTTTTTATAATTATTTTGGTTGGGTTACTCAGAAATTAGAGAGATTTGGAATGTCAAGTTTGCACAGAGGGCCGGGCCCTATAAAAAGAAAAGAGCAAAGGAAGGAGCTTCATGGGAAATTGGTCTTGGCTTACGTGGCATATCAACTCATCGTTTATTTAACATGTACTAATTCTACTCTTTTTATTTGTGTCTCACGACTAGTGTTTTATATATAGAGCTCCCAATCATTTGGTTTCAGCCTTTTCTTTTCTTATACCAGTTTTTGTAGTTTTTTTCGGTAACTCGTATACAATTATTATCGACGTTAAGCCACAACGAAGGAACCGANACCGAAACGAACGAGAAGGGAGCATTTTAAAATAATTAAGGGAAAAAAGGAAACTAACAACTCCCAGAAATGATGAGATTTTTTTGTAGCTAGGTTGTACTAATGCATTATGCATGGTATATAGTAGCTGTAGGGCCAGGCCTATTTGACAATGACCTCATTCATTCATAAATCATACTTCATAATTAGGCAAAAACTAATAGCCTTTCCGTTTAATTTGTATCAATTTCAAGCATATGTGGACCAACTGCTCTGTAATTTAAAATTAGTAGTATCCTTCTATATCCCTCTGAATCAGTTTTTATGGAATAAAATAATATGAAAGATTGAATTATTGAAAAGAAAAGAAAAAAAGTCAAAAAGAAAAGAACAAGGATGGAGAAGAGAGAGCGTTGCGAGTTAGGTGAAGTGTTAATTGATTATTGTAGTAAGTAGTAGTAGAAGTATATTATACTAAAAAGAAAGAACCATAAAGGAATGATGGACTGAAATCGGTTTTAAAAGTCTAATCTCTTAGCTGGATACAAAAGTTGCCAAAACTGCATGCTGTTTTCCATCCTACCAAAACGGCATTACATACTCGTCTTTTTCTCACTCACCACTCCTTTTCTGCCAAAAGACGATTATATACTACATCTGTATGTTGTTGTCTTCCGAAGATACTACTACTATACTAGCAAGACGATGCAGTGTTATATATCATTCGCATACATTACTCGCTCTATCCGGACCGGAAATTATGAATATTTTTACGTTTCCATTTATGGTAATAATAATAGTACAAGGGATAGACTGTTTGGTGATAATATGGATGTCTTTTAAATATACAGTGGGCCACGGCGGCCCATTATTCAATTATGTTCGTCTCGGCCCATACGCAGTAATGTGTCAAGCGTAGAATGGTCTGTGACACTCTTATAATCGCACAGCCTGTGTGAGACACTGTTGGCTGTCTTCGGAAAGAAAGATCATCTTCATAGTGAAGTGGAACATGTAGATAAGCCAACGACATATATATTATAATATAACCAGGTCAGAACCCACCCGATTAATTTCCTTCATATTCATTATCGACATTCGACATGCCTGATCTAAGAGGCAAGTACAGCCATTTTGGTCAACTTGCCACTTTGCCATCTTTTCTTTTTCCTCTCTAAACATGGAAGCTACATCATCATTAATATTACTTAATTTCACCGATTATTATAGACTTCTTTTGGTTTCTGTCACGTGATATTTCCTTATACGCAAGTTTACTGTAAGGGTTTGTTTGTTAAGGAGACAAACAGAGCCCAACAGATGATGAGGCCCATCAAGCCCAAGAACCAGCCAACAGCCGCAGCAACGGCTAACAGAGTCACAACCACAACACTCTGCGTCTGCAACTCGTACTGTTTTGTCTCCACCTATGCTACAGCTCACTAACAGATACAATGTGCTACAAGATAAGGATTAGTGAGATGTCATCTTGGGCTTGATGGGCCTCATCATCTGTTGGGATCTGTTTGTCTCCTTAACATTGTTGTCATGGTTTCTCTATATAACTCATTGCATCTTCTATTGAACTGAAACTTTTCTTCCTTTCCAATAGACAAAACAATCGCCGTGGCTTTTGAGTTTTGTTTTGTTCTTTTTTTTCCTTTTCGAAGATGTTTGTCAACATCTGTATTTTAGAAACATAAGTCTTTCATCTCAAATTTTCTGAAGCANTTCCAATAGACAAAACAATCGCCGTGGCTTTTGAGTTTTGTTTTGTTCTTTTTTTTCTTTTCGAAGATGTTTGTCAACATCTGTATTTTAGAAACATAAGTCTTTCATCTCAAATTTTCTGAAGCCTCGTATCTCTTTATGCTTGTTTTGGAGGTGTTAAACTTTGTGTTCAATAGGCAAGTTTTCTCCTCTTGCTAAAATATTAAACCGAGCTGTGTGATAAACCTAATTTCAGAGTTTCTAGAAATGGATTATCTAATGTACTCTCAGAAGTCTTATGTTTACTCATGTAACAAAATTCTTGTCTAGAGGTCATCTGATACCACTTTCCCAAGTCCTTATGCTGTTGAAGTTGTTCTCGGACTCGGAGTGATCAGGTATCTTAAATTCTTAAGGCTCTAGCTGGTTTAGTCTTTCAGGGGGTTTAGCCATTAGGGGGTTTAGCTTGGACTTATGACTTTGGAATGCTTCTTGAAGCCATCTTTCTGACTCTGCTAGGTCTTTATTTCTAGTGAAAGATGACAATTTTTTCCTCTGTTCATTATGTCATAATTACATGAATCGCTCTTGTTATATAATAATCAACACAAAGATGGATGAAAAACAAAAAAATCCCTCAACAATATTCGCTCAATATGTACAAATATAACAGTGTTTCTATAGTGTGAGACTAGTTGTACCTAAGCATCATAGTCTAGTTTTGTGNGTCCTTATGCTGTTGAAGTTGTTCTCGGACTCGGAGTGATCAGGTATCTTAAGGCTCTAGCTGGTTTAGTCTTTCAGGGGGTTTAGCCTATTAGGGGGTTTAGCTTGGACTTATGACTTTGGAATGCTTTTTGAAGCCATCTTTCTGACCCTGCTAGTTCATTATGTCATAATTACAGGAATCGCTCTTGTTATATAATAATCAACACAAAGATGGATGAAAAACAAAAAATCCCTCAACAATATTCGCTCAATATGTACAAATATAACAGTGTTTCTATAGTGTGAGAGACTAGTTGTACCTAAGCATCATAGTCTAGTTTTGTGTACTCAAGCAGCATGTGTGGGGATCTATAAATCTTCACAAGCGTCCAGTATAGAACTTCTTCTACTCCAAGCTCACCCTCTGCTCTCGCCGCGTATAAGTCCTCACATATGGCTATTAATCTACATTCAATAGTGAGTGGTCACAATCTCTTAGAATTGAGAGTATCATGGAAAAGCAAAACTCAAAACAATGTTTACAGATGTTACCTGTCACACGAAGGTAGGTTCTCGTAAGGTATTCTCATACGCAGGTCAGAGCATTGAAGCCTGATGAATCGTCCCACTGCTAGTACAAATGTTATATAGAGTCCCCATATACTGAATTTGCTGAGGGTGTCACCCAGAAAGCCCTCTGCATATTATTTCCGGTATTTGTTAGTATTACTACATCTTTTTCATGAGTCTTGAACAAATACTTGAATTAGATGAGCTAACTTACGTGGGGGTGTTTCCTCAGACATTATGATAGCAACTGGTCCATCCATACCTTCGCAAGCACTGATATTTTCAGACGCTTTAAGATTATGGAATGACCACCACCACTTGAAATCTGCATGGTTAATGAGTATGTCTGCACTCACTTCATCCTTCTGTAGCAACAACATTACAATATTGGAAATATAAGCCAAAACAGGAAGCACTGTCTGGAAAATAACTCTTAGCTTGTGCAGACAAGATTTACCTGATCCTCGAAAGACCTGACATCACCAGAACCAGTAACACGGAAGAACTTTGGGTACAAATTATGCACTCTAAATCCATCCATTGACCCGTTGAGAACCATTTGTACATCAGAGCGTTTTGGAAGGTCGAGAGGGTCGACACTTCTTTCATATTTTACAGTCTCCTTGCCTTTGGGTCGGTCTCTGTTAAGAACCCAAGAAAAGGTGATGTCCATATCTGTGTCCCAGTCAAGGGATTGAATAAATCTGGCCACAACTGTGTCAGGGACAAGCCATAAAACACTTGCATCAGCTTGGCAGCATATCAGTTGGATGTCATTTTTGTTGTATGTTGGCAAGAAGCTTTGGGACCCGAGATCTAGCCCGAGATCAATGTTATCCCCTGAGATTCTCTCGCATAGGGTTGTTTGGTACAAAGTAAGCTTTCCACCAACTGTTTTCAAATCAATCTGAACGCTCGCATCTTTTATCGGATTGGCAATGTTTGTTGGGTTACCACTGCTATACATCTGCAAGGAGGAAGCCGTTACCAACAAACAAATGAGTGAATGACTCACCAAATACTTTGATTGTAAGATATCACAGAGAATTGTCGTTTTAAGCCAGCACACAATTTTTCTTTTCCGATACATATAAGCATCTAGGTAAGAATGAAAATACTTTACAAAAGCATTGTAAAACTTGTGTTGTAAGAAAATTCTTACCAGCATAGGAGCCCAGATAACGCATAACAAGATGAAGAACAGACATATCCCGTTGCAGCATTTAGTCATTTTTGTTTGTTTCTCCCCATGTTTATGTGTCGCTCGATTTAAAACTGTATCGCATTTGACAAGGTACAAACTCGCATTTACATCTTCCAACTGCAAAGGAACAGAACTTAATCCCTTGGCAGTATGTTCAAACTAAACATGAATGATCCATGATCAGAGCGAGGATTCAAGATAACAAATGCAGGGGACCAAACGACATACCTTGAGCCAGTCATACATTGTCAGTGATGTAGCTGTGCAAGACCAGTCAAGTACACATCTCAGTTCATAGAGGAAAGGAAGAGCACGGTAAAGTCTGTAACCATAGTAATTGATCCGTGAAACTTCACTTGTCAAAAACTGCCGATACAAGGTGCTTTTATGAGGTAGTCCATAGCGGATTTGTATGGCCTGGAGAGCTAGTGACATTGCTTTGGCAAGAAATATCAATCTGAGGGCCAAGCCAGCAGCGTGTTGCTGGGTAGGATATATGCTCCAAGCATACTCTGTTACTGCATATGTGAAGAGAATAAGACTGAAGACATAGTATACCACTTTTCCAGTCGCAAATGAGCAAAGATAGATGACGCGATCAACAACAATTAGGAAGAAGATAACCTGGCATAAAAGCGTTTCATCAGGTTAGGGCACTGATAAAAGACGTGTGTGAACAGATAAACAAGACTTGTAGAAATAGATTACCATTAGAATAATGACAAAGTCAAATGGGAACTGGTCTTCTAGCTGATACACATCAATAAACTCGCTTTTATTTTTAATGACTGATTGGTAGAAAATAGCAACCAGAAAGAAGACCATTAAATCAGCACCAAATATGTAGGCATAGAGGTCAGTTTCTCTCTTTCCTCCGCCAATCACAGAGAGAATGGGGTAAGGAAATCCAGTTCCTTCAACAAGTCCACTATGTTGAGCTTTACGAATTTCTTTCGCCACATCCGAGGCTGGGGTAAGTGATTTGTACCATTCTGCTGAAGCACACCCATTCGTGGGAGAAGCATACTCAACCTCGAGAACAACTAAGGCCTCGTTTGGGGTCTCTGAACTTCTCTCTATACTTTGTACGTGAACCCTGCTAGAGTAAGGGCAGAGATCAGGGTTTCCCTTCTCGCATCTCTCATTATGAACAAGCCTAAGCAACTGATTCATTCTACATTCAACTCTTTCAGGCTGAATTCCATCTTCAGGCCACATGTGAACATCCATTGTCACCTGAACAAAGTAAGGAGGGGATTCTGCTCCACGCGTCAGAGATATCCAGTATCGGCAGATGCTTCTGATCACCAATTTCCCACTATCTCTTAGCTTCTTGATCACATCCGAAATTCTCTGGCTCCAGCTAATTCTTGTAAGATCCTTCTGGCTACCACGGGTATTCCGGCGCGAAGTAAAATCCGCAGAAGGAACCCAGTCACCATCTTTCACTGTTATAGCACTCTGTATGAGAGTAAATATGTAAATAAGGAATAGAGGCAATGAGCTGACAACAAATGATGATTTGATTCTTTGCGTTGGAAATCCCAATTCATGAAGAAGAGGTGCATCAATGCTTAACCCACAGTGCTGAATTATAATCTGGTATAAATACTGGAGCAGGATATAAATTTCTGTGTACATTAGCATGATGACCCAGAAGATGTGAGTAGGGCCAGTGTGAACGCAGAGGGCATATAGGAACAGTGCTGCTAGATAGACCATGGAAAGCAGACTGAAGTTCCAAAGAAACGCAATAATGAAGCAGCAATAGCAAACAATATCGTTATTGGACTGCATCCTAGACCATATATGACGAAGGATCCTTCCTATCTGAAAGCTAGTGCCATCACTACTCCTGTCGGATTGTAGAGATGTTGACCGTTCGAAAGGTGTGTGTTTCCTTTTCTGACTTTCCATCTCATCATACACCTCATCATCAACAGAAGACTGCTCATTTGTATCTGAATTGTCTGGCGAGATGTTTAAGAAATTCACAAGGTTATTTACTGCCTGATTTCCAATAAATTGTACCTGGGAAACACCATCACCGATGAGTTGCACTGCAGAAATCAACGGATTCTCCTTTCCCTCAGACTTCTCCTTTCTTTCACGTTCCATAGACATCACATCAAGATCCTGTTGAACTTCAGTTATCTCACAAGGAGATGGTCCAAATGAACACTCTGGAGAATCTGGTGCTTCTGGAGTGGTACTCATAGGAAACTCATGAGTTTCAAAAGGATACTGTGAATCCTTGTCAATAGGCTGCTCTTCTTTCCTGTGAACCACTCCGTCAATCTCAGGACTGGCTGCACCACTATCTGGAATTAGATACGGACTCCTCCTCCTTCTTAGACCTTCAGTGCGCGGAGAAGTAACTCCAAAATTAGAATCAGAATTCATTCTGTGAAGCTGTACCCGCAGGTTCAGCATTTCAGATTTCATCTTTTCCACCTGTAAATTCCGCTGCCTTTTCTTTTCCTCAGTCTCACGGATTTGTTGTAGTTGCTCGGTCTTCCGTGCTGCTTTCTTCTCTTGCTCCCGCACAATAGCACCGATTTGCTCTGCTTCAAGATACCGCGAGACATAATCAAACTCCTGGGAGGAAAACATGTAGGACTGAAGAGACACTAGCATAAATATGATGATCTCAACGAGAGCAGATCTTGCAGTGATTCGAAATCCATAGTCATACTTGTAAAACCCAATCACCTCGTATATATAATCAACCGTTTCACATTTTCCATCATTGAAGTTTCCAACAAATGGAGACTGATAAGCGAGAGAAAAGATGATGAGAACAAAATTGTACACCCGCAAGAACCTGAATATTTTGTTTTTCTTCTTCAGTATTTCAAGTCGCATTCGGGCAAAAACAAGAGCGAATGCAAGATAACCCAGGTGTAGAATGTCATACTCAAGAGTTCCAGTGATTAGAATCAGAATAAGCACAACATCCAGCAGATGGACGTAACAATAAAGCCTCAGGTAATCAAGCACAGTCCACATGCTCTTTGTCTCGAAGGAAAGATCTCTCCAGACAAATGAGTTCTTTCTTTGAGACTTCATCTGATGATATGTTGCTGACTCTGAGAAACTGGATATGTGATCAGCCCGAAGTTTGAAACAGGCAAGCATGAATACCACGAAATAGCTAATAAGAGTCCGCGAGTCGTCAACTCTTAGTCCTGCAAAAATTAATAGAAAAAGCTTCACCAAATAGAACCTAATTCTTGGATCTGTAAAATAAAGAATTGTTGCATAAAGAACAGTAAGTGCTTCAGAATGTTTGAATGATCATACCAAGCCAACACTCCCGGCAAAATTTAAAGTAGAGAGCTGCAATACTCCAGCAGTCATGGCAATGCACACTAGTTTCACTTGGAGCCTGATCTGAAGGCAAAAAGCTATTCCACGTGGCAACGTACTCAATTGCGAGAATTGATGCAAACAGAAAAACAACGACAGGCCATAGTTTCTGAATTAGGCGTCTTCTCAGGAGGACACATGCAGCAAGCAGTGCAATATATACCATGGAGATGGCATTCAGCAAAGCAAAACTCGCAAGAAGCAGCGCAATCATGTTTATCTCAAGGCCATAGAGATTAAACATATTCTCTATCCAAAACTTCAAGTAAATTTTCAACAGATTCTTTTGTGTTTCAAACCTCTCCTTCTTCAATGCAAGAATCCTCCTCCTGTTCCACCTGTGACTCTCTTTGATGCTTCCCCAGAAGTGACCAAATGAAAACTTCCTACTACTGCCACTTGCAGAGCCTCCAGTCTTGGGGTGCAGAAAACCAGCTGTCTGATTATCACGTGGAGAAAAGAAAGGCCATGAGTTACTCGTTGTCTCGCCTTGTTTCATTGATATAGAAGCATGATCAATCGAAGATATATTTTCACCATTAGAACTGGAAACACTTGCAGTAGTGTCTTCTGCAGACACAAATAGTGGACAAGGCTCTTCATATTTTCCTTTGATAATACTTAAACCAGGTGTTCTTTCTAGCCAACGAAATACATTGTACTGCAGAGTACAGGCAGCAACAACAAGCACTTTGCCTCGTAGACCTGATTCTATACCCCAAAATCCAGGTTCATATACTCGAAGCCCCAAGTAGAAAGACAACTCAGCATATTTTTGCCCAGGGAACATCTGAGCTTGCATGCCCCACAATTGGAAAAGATACTCCGCAGACACCAAAAATCCAGTATAAATTAAAAATGATTTGGATGGTATTGAAGAAGACTTTGGGAAGGTTGTGCAGATGACAAGGCCAAGGAGATATACAAATCCAAACACACTAATCGGAGACAATGATGCGTAAAACAATGCCGCGAACAAGATCTTCTGACCATGCCATACCAAAAATCTCTCCAAAAAACCAAAAACTCCAGGATGAAGCAAACTAGATTGACCTGGAATGTAGTGTCCACTCTGCCTCCTTTCATAGCTGTAAAGTTGCATCACGACCAACACAGCAAGAGATTCCCAGACATTATCCAGCAATGGTGCTTCGGAGTTGTAACCCAAATAAAAATAGAGATCAATGAATCCAGATAACCAAAGCTGCAAGCTGACAAAGCTACTTAAGCAGTAGATAAACATAAACACTAAAACTGCATATGCTTTCAAAGGGAACCACAAGCGTCTCTTAGTTTCTTCAAACAGTTGTCTTCCAGTAATCCAGAGCAAGAGAAGGAAAATATATCCAAACGATACATAATTGGGTTTGACCAGGTATACACTTATGAGAATAGTGATGAAAGCAATGTATGTTCCACATGATCGGTACATAGACAGAAACTTTTGCCCAATTGCACTCAGAAATGAAGCAATATGTCTCTCTGTAAAGAAAATAGTAGTGATTCATAAGCATAAAATAAAAGAGTTAACACAAAACACTTATGATGAACAACAACAAACAATTAGAAGAATCTGACAGAGGCCACAGGATGTGTAACTGAGATTTCACAGCATGAAAAACTACTTTTAAATCTACCACGATAAGATAATGGCAGTAGAAACTAACTCTATCTTGTTAAGTAGATAAATGCCTATAAATGAAGACTGTAATATAAGAACTTTTACAACATGAGTCAATTAACTGGAAAGTATTCCATGAAGTTGACACCTGCTACTGGATCCACTACTTGGTCAAGAAGTTATGATTTTACAATGCTAAAAACCATAAGTACCAGGAAATAAAAGTGATATGTTTCATTACTGGTATGAAAGTGCATTTACGGAAAACTAATTGGCATGTATGCAAAATGCCAGAACAAATAGCTGACAATGGAAGCAAGGATTTGCAGTTGAAGTAAAAAAATTAAGACGCATATATGTCACTCATTCAAATGTTCACTTCAAAGACAAGAAGGGAGTGCTATACCGTAAGTAGTATTATCCTGGCTATAACTTGAAGATGGAGACGAATAGACAGACAAGAGGACTGATTTGTTGAGACCAGCTTTCAATATGCTAAATCCAATTGGAGGGCTTGGTGTATGGCGTACAATTGCTGAGAAGGAAAATAGCACCTCAAAACCATGATTATGGATAGCACAGAAGCAAGCAAGTAAGGCTATCTCCAAGAAGTCCCAAGAGCTTTCAGACCTAAGGAGACCTGCAAGAACTCATACAGAGAGTTATCAGTGAGAATCTTCCCTAGTCCCTTATTCTCGTTACTCCAAGATCACCTAGCAGCTAACTTGGAAAGGAAACTGATGATACGTGAATTTATCCTATAATTTGAAAAATACAGAAAGAGAAGCGTACCTAACTGAAATAGAATTTCTCTGCTCACAGAGCGTTCCCGCTTTAAGGAGTTCGACACCAGGTCGATCTCAAGAATGTAGAGAAGTGCAAAATGAACTTCGCATAGTAGAATCAAGGACTTGCGTATCTTTCTGTTGATGTTGTGGCTCAAGAGATACATAAGGAAGAATATCACTGGAAGATAAGTCCATTAAGATACAGTATCATGAACAGTGTTTTTCGCTAACACCCAGATACATGAATCCTTGTTATAAAAGCAAATGGGAGGGGAATAAACATACCATACACTGCATGGAAAAACCCAGGTTTCATGGCAATGAGGAATATCAGTGTGAGCATAATAGCCCGTGAGCATTTCCTCAATCCCCAAGCAATGGTGGCAACGACCAACACCTTTGTTTCTTCATCAGCTGTGATTGATGATAATCTCAGCCATTAAGAACAGTTCTCATATTGAATAAATAGCAGAATATTAAAATTGCCACCTAAATATAAGCACATCATAAACTAAGCTTGCCAAAGAAAACAATTGTCTTAAGCTTTTCATCTTCAAAATCACACAGTACATAAATAATCTCAATGATCATTCGATATCAGAATTTCTTCAAACATATTTTGGAGAGTGTGGTAACTCTTATATTGTCTTGGATGGTTCAGGGCATATGATGCAGAAAAAATGATAGGTTGATCACGATAAACATATACACTCCATTTTTCTCAACTTTAAGGTTCTGATAAGCCTAGAAAATGGAAAACATCAGATAACTTGCTTTGCAAAAACGTATGTGAGGTCATTACCTTCAGCGTAAGATCTGTCATTCGAAGATCTGGAGCTTTCTTCAGACAGGTACAGAAAAACAGAGTTGTTCACAAGATTACCCAACGCAACCAACATCCCCAAACCAAACTGTGCAAGCAAAAAGAATCCAGGTATAGTGTAATGCCAAAGTCCCACCATCTCCCAAATTTTCATGTCCTGTATATTTATGACATTAGTTGTTAATTTACATCTTAGTTCTTATAAAGTAGTTGAAGATTTTGCACATAAAGAAGATATTACCTTTCCAACCTTAGTGTTCAGAAAAGAAAATGCCACATTGAATATGTACGTACTGACAGCCCATAAGAGTATAAATACGAGAAGAAGGCCATTTAATCTGTGCAATCGGAACAATGATGGGAAGGCATAAATAATGTAACCAACATATGCAAGGAGGCCAAAAGCACACAAGCTCGCAAAGTGAAAACTCCAGAACGAAAGAGCAAATAGAGAGACCTGGCAATCATGAACGCAAATAAAAAGAGAGTGTGAGTTTTCTGACACAACACATTGCTTTAGCTGACACATACACTTTGATACAAGGAATACAAATATATACCGGAAAACCATATGTGAAGAAATTAATACTGAAAGTCTTAAACACAGCTCCCCTCAGTAAAACATTGGTGTGCCTTACACCGGCCCTGAAAATTTGGAAGAAATTAACACATTAAGTTGAGTGTAACTATTATACATCTAAAATGACTAATCTTGTAAATCTCAGCCACGAGAACATCCATTAGAATGTGTGAACTAGTTGTACTCTGTACGAGAGCACTACTCTTTACCCAATCCATAGTTTATATTAGCATTGAAACCAATCACAACATAGTTTATATTAGCTTCCAGATTTTATAGGGCCCACCCCTTGAATATAGAAAACCAAAGAGTTTCAATTTTCGGATATTTCATAACTCGAATTGGGATTGGTTTCTTTACACATATTCAACCATGTTTTATTTTTCGTTTCAGAGTCATAAACTAATTATTATAAGTAAGAAAATTTTAAACAGACAAATTAAAATTTCCCTTAAAACACTGAAAATACTGTGTCAAACACCACAACAGCTCCCAATAGGAAGAAACTAAACATTAATCTGTATAGAATACCTTGATTCTCGTATAAAAAATGAATATTTTGGGGGAAGAAGCCGCTCTGCCAAGTTATTTTCACTCGTGGACATTATAAAGTCCATATCCTCGAGGTCTGACCTTACATAGGATAGCTGCAATGGCAGATAGACAGGCATGTCAGACTATTACAGATCTATTGATATAATAAAGTGGTAGCTCGTAAAACAGGTAAAGGCGGATAAGTCAATAAACTAGAAGGAAAAAGTACATTGGCTGTTGGTGTTCATACACAACACCCTAAACACGGTTACCACATATTGGCAGTTGTTTTGAGAAACAGTTAATCAGTTATATGGTTCAGTAATATAACTTTATCATTTTATATTTGTGTGAGAGCAAGTAATACTAATCCTCGAAAAGCAAAAGACATACCATGATGTAGAACAATACAAGAAAAAGACCAGAACAAATATCAGGGCCTTCAGTTTCCATGGAGATTCTGAATAGACCTATAAAGCTTGCTATCCATCGAATCATATCTGAAAAGTTTATCGGTAGTTGATAGAGATAAAGCAGGACAATGTTGAATCCTGCGTAGATATAAAGGACTCTCCACCACCTTAAACCAAAAAAAAACGACAAAATTTCAGAGAAGCAGGGTTGGGAAGTGCTAACTTTGCTGAATAATCAATATTCTATCCACCTGAAAAGTCCTGAAACGTTGCTTGTCAAGGACCAGTCCACAAGACCAGCACAGCTGCCCATAAAAAATGGCAAAGAAACCCATGATGGATTGCAGATTCCCACGGCCAATTGAACTGCTGGTAACAACAAGCAGGAGGCAACCCTAAGATGACTTCCTGAGTCATAAACGAGGAGATCATGTCAAACCAAGTTGATTTCAAAATGGAAAGGGAAAAGGTATCAGATAGAAGCGTATGCTTCTTAAAATAGTCATTACTCCAGATGAACACATAATGAGAAAACGTTAAAGTACGTATTTGGACAAGTGGTATGGGCATACTACATTAATCACAAACCTAGATGTTCGAAAATTCCTGAGAAGTGAGACCACNATCAGATAGAAGCGTATGCTTCTTAAAATAGTCATTACTCCAGATGAACACAAACCTAGATGTTCGAAAATTCCTGAGAAGTGAGACCACCATGTGTCCCGCCATCGAGCGAAGCCAAATCTACTACTGTATATGTCAGCTAAAGCAACTACTGATGTTAGTAGTTGTAAAGCCAAGAAATACATAACAGTGGGGTTTCTCCAAGACTTTAATCTGCAGAAGCAAACAGAAGAGAGTATCAAATAAGAAGTAAATAATTATAAGGCAGTAAGATGAATAAAATGATGAAAGTAAGTCTTACATCATAAAGCCAATAACTCTCATCCAGCCAGTATCTGCGGTATCCCAGTCTTGACCTACAGCAGCCCAAATGACAAGGTACACCACCTGAGCAAGAAATACTGCAAAGGAGAAGATGAAAATGGGCCATAATAGCCAATGCCTCCTCTGGAAACGGTATCCTGTGAAAAAAAGCAAGATTTAAACATGAGCTTATCAACCATAAGCGATAAAAGCAATGGAAACTGGGAATAATAAACTTCATTTTTTCCAGGCTAATGTAGATGTAGGGCATAAAATCCTTTCATTCTACAGAGGAAACACCTTACCCCAAATCAAAGATCCAAGATATATATATTTATTAGAATAGAAACATTGGGGTTGGAGCTGTTAATCAGATAAGAGAAAAGAGAGCTGAATAGAGGGAAAATAAGGAAGGCGGAAAAAAGTGTTACCAATTTCAGGTGCAATATAGTGAACGAGGAGGAAAGCTATCAAATCAACAAAGGATATGACACTCCAGTTAATAAGTGCAGCTGCGAGGGAAGAGAAAAATCATTAGGAAAATAGAAGCTCAAAGCAGGGTATGGTGGATAATAGCAACAACTAGATAAAAGTGAAATGTAAAGAAGCTTGAAGNCTATCAAATCAACAAAGGATATGACACTCCAGTTAATAAGTGCAGCTGCGAGGGAAGAGAAAAATCATTAGGAAAAAAGAAGCTCAAGGCAGGGTATGGTGGATAATAGCAACAACTAGATAGATAAAAGTGAAATGTAAAGAAGCTTGAACCTTAATAGAGTAGGTAGAGAGGTATTACAATATACACCATATAGTGAGAGGTATTACCTGCCAGAAGTAGCGAAGGCAACAAGAAGCCAACCAAAAAACTCGCCATGGGAACCTTGTCTTAACGATCAACATATCCCAATTCTCATCGAATTCAATAGATCCTCTCGAAATNAACTCGCCATGGGAACCTTGTCTTAACGATCACCATATCCCAATTCTCATCGAATTCAGTAGATCCTCTCGAAAACAAAATTCCCGATTCTCACGAATTCTAACAGAGTTGAAATCGTGGCGAGAATTTGAAGGCGGATTGAAAGAATCGGAAACTGGAAATCTAAATCCAGAAGCAAAATCCGATGAAGAAGAAAGATGTTTTTTTTTTTTTATACTCCCCCAGAGAAACCACATAACTAAACCAATCAAACCGAGCAAACCGAGCCGGGGAGTCGGACCGGTCGAATAAAGGCAAACGAATCTCTCTGTCAAGTCTTCTTCTTCGTTATCGGTTGGCGGAGAATCAAGAATGAGTTGCTCCTTACTCTCTCCGTCTCTCTGCAGCACCCATGGCCATGGAGGGCCTCTCACTGTCACTTACGGGTTTCGCCATACAAGAAGATCAACTCTCCGGATTTGCGCCACTGCTGACGGAGTTGAAGAACCCAACGACGAACCTATTCTCGATTTCAAGCCAAATCCCCCGGAATCTCCTCTCCCTTCCTCATCCTCTTCGCCTTCTGCTCTCGGTAAAGACTTGAAAAAGGTCCGACCTTTTTATCTCAAATTTACCAATTTTCAAAAGGTCCGACTTTTTTCTCAATTTTTTCTGTTAGTTTACCTATTGATTCACTTGTGAATTCAAACAGGTTGTTAANAATCTAAATCCAGAAGCAAAATCCGATGAAGAAGAAAGATGTTTTTTTTTTTATAACTAAACCAATCAAACCGGGCAAACCGAGCCGGGAAATCGGACCGGTCGAATAAAGACAATCGAATCTCTCAACTCAAGTCTTCTTCTTCTTCTTCGTTATCGGTTGGCGGAGAATCAAGAATGAGTTGCTCCTTACTCTCTCCGTCTCTCTGCAGCACCCATGGCCATGGTGGGCCTCTCACTGTCACTTATAGAAGAAGAAGATCAACTCTCCGGATTTGCGCCACTGCTGACGGACCGGAACCCAACGACGAACCTATTCTCGATTTCAAACCAAATCCCCCGGAGTCTCCTCTCCCTTCCTCATCCTCTTCGCCTTCTGCTCTCGGTAAAGACTTGAAAAAGGTCCGACCTTTTTTTCTCAATTTTTCAAAAGGTCCGACCTTTTTTTCTCAAATTTACCAATTTTTCAAAAGGTCCGACCTTTTTATCTCAAATTTACCAAATTTTCTGTTAGTTTATTACCTATTGATTCACTTTTGTCAATTCAAGCAGGTTGTTACCAAGACTGCAGCAACCTTTGCCCCGAGGGCATCCACCGCCAGTAAAAACCCTGCTGTCCCTGGAACCACTCTTTACAGAGTTTTTGAGGTTCAAGCTTATGCATCCATGTTGCTCGGAGGTGTCCTTTCTTTCAACCTCCTCTTTCCCTCCAACCAACCTGATATATGGAGGTTGATGGGGATGTGGTCCATCTGGATGTTCAGTAAGTCACCCTTCACAACTTTCAACTTCCTTCCAACCTTCATTTTCCCCTAAAGGACAATCCTTCTTCTCCTTTTTTTGCCAGCTATTCCTTCTCTTCGAGCACGAGACTGTCCAACCAAAGAGAAAGAGGCTCTTAACTACCTTTTTCTCATCATCCCCTTGCTCAATGTTGCTATTCCCTTCTTTTGGAAATCCTTTCCTCTTGTCTGGTCTGCTGATACACTTGCCTTCTTTGCAATGTATGCCTGGAAGGTATGCCTCCTTGTATTTTTCAATTGCCCCTTTATTTCTTTCTGCTGCCTCACATTTTATTTTTCTCTTACTTCAGCTTGGATGGCTGGAAACAACAGAGTAGGGAGGAGTACTCATGATAATAGGGATTAGAGAATGAACATTCTTTTCTCTTCTCTTCCTTATAAATTATTCTTCATTCAGCCTACCGTGTCAGGTACGTTGGTTTAAGGCAAACGAATGTGAACATTGCCATTATGAGCAAGCCCCATAAAGGAATATTTCTTGTAAATCATAGAGTTCTGAGATTATTATTTTTTTTTTTCTTTCAAAATACAAGTGCGAGTACATATACCAAGAATGCAGCTGGTAATTTTAAAGAAAATAAAAGAATTTGAGTATATGGATAATTGTTTGCATCCCAGTGTCTGTTGGTTCGATGGAGAAAGCAAGAGAATAAGGAGGCTCATGTGTTTGTGTTTGGTTCTAGGCTAAGCTTTTTCTCATCTTCTCGAGTGTACTCTCTATAAAAGCATCTGATTTCTTATTTATATCATTTAGAAGGGGCCTCAGACGTCTATGAGGCTGTGGTGGTTTCCCTGCTTCAGGCTGAGTGATTTGTTGCTTAGGGATCGACTCACCCAGCATGCTCTTCTTCCCCTTCTCATGTAACTTATCATTAGCTAGTGTGATCATTATCTCTCTCTCTGATTCTTGGTTTGACGAGCCAGGGGAATTGTTCTTGCATTGGCCGTTATCCTCCCAGTCTTCTGTTTGCTTGAAATGAATAGTAATGTCAGATCTTGATCCCTTCTTGATCAGCTTGTTCCTCTCAGGCTTATCTTCATCCATCTCTTTCTCTCCCAATATCCCTAGTTTAGCCACCACAGATCTAAACAGCCGACGGCAGATGCCTGGAGGCCGCAGAGAGCTGCTGCTGTCATCATCCTCTCCTTTGTGCATTCTCTGTCAAGAAGAAGCCTAAGCAAAGGATTTTCTTTTCTTTCCGGGATTCTTGTGCTAGAGGAATGGTTTTGCTGTATATGAAGAAATGAGTAGGACATCAAGAAATGACTAGGATATTGGGTTTGCTTTGATTCTACGCTTGTGAGATGGGAAGCTGTGTTCCTGTCGTTTTATCCAGTATCAGAAGAAAAATAAAAGCCAGAATCTCTCTGCTTCCTTCTTCGTACTCTTTTGCTTTAACTGAAAAGCAGTTGCAGGAATATTTGTGTATAGGCAAATTTGATCAAGTTTCCTTGTTTTCTTGATTGAAGCTTAGATCTTTGAAATTTATGGCAAGTGGGGTATATCTTAAAGATTTTAATACAAATAGTTCAAAGTTCTGTGCACTGCTTCTCTGGTAACAACGGTAGATGTAGCTTAATACCCTAATCTTCAATCTATTAAATTAAGCAAATAAAAGGAAAGAAAAATGTTAAGAAGAAGCAACCAAACTCGAGTGTATACAACCAAAGAAACCAAAAGACTCGTCGAAAAAGAAAAAGAAAGCGAGCTTTCGTGCGTGACACTTTCCAACTCAGCTCACTCCTATCTCCGTCGACGAGGATTCACGATCTGCCACCGACTTCACTGATGACAGGAGACGAAGCCTCTGGACGCGCGGGGGGAGATGCTTCGCTGGTTTTCTTGACACAGGCGGTGTCCACGGCAAGAAAACTCCAGTGCCTGCGTCAAGCCTCTTGGGAGCCGGAGCTAGCACCACCAGTGGAGCTCTGACCATACCGCAAGCCGGAGGAGCTGGGGTGCCTGGTCGCCATAGGACCTTACCCGAGTCCGGTTTGAGTTTGAAGAAGGTGATTGCGACTCTTTTGTTGGGAGAGGCACACATTACATGCCTAGCCATATCTGCGCTGTTACCCCTCATAACCAGCAACGACCTGCGACATTCATTTTATCAAAAACAAAACTCGGATGCAATCAACATGATGGCACTTGGGAAAAATCCATTACCCTTCCTTTAGCGGGAGAGTGAGTGAGCCTCTGAAGTTGCCATCGTTATCGACCCCGAGTCTGTGCCCAAACACCATAGTTGATTCAGACAAAACAAGAGTGGATATGGGTTGATCCACGTGAGGTGGTTTCTGAAATGGTTGAGAGTGTTCGTCCTGCAAACAAGCCCAAACTTTAGCTGGTATATATAATCGAGAGATGTTGACATATATGGAAATGGAAGTGTAAGTACCTCGTCGAAGAAGTTGATCACACAGCCATTTGGTCGTTTGTATTCAGGAATCACGCGCCACTGGAGAAGATGGTCGATCACGTTTTGAACAAGGGTTGGGATGGGTTCCACTGCAAACACGAGTTACTAAGAGAGGTTATATAAAAATGTACACTATTAGAAAAAACGGATTCACCGAGTCATATATGTGTATATCTTACCTGAGTGTTCATCCCCAAAAATTGGAACTCCAAGCTGAAGAAGCTCTCTTTTGGTTCCTTTGGTGTTCTTGTTGAACAGAACAAATGTCTCCCCTGCATTTGAAGATGAGAGAAACTTGTAAGGTTGACGGAAAACACGATCGAATTTGCTTGTGTTTACATCTTGCCGATTCTACTAGAAATTTTATAATAAGAAGAAGGAATCAAATCACCTGAAAGTTGGTGATTCCGACCAGCCTCTCGGAGCTGATTCATAGAATCCAGAAGCTTGGAGATTTGAGTTCCAGTGAAGACATCTTCGTAGAGTTTCAGGCCTTTCACAACATTGGCCTGCCAGGAGCAAACAA
This sequence comes from Erysimum pusillum, assembly GCA_900406355.1. Classification (NCBI taxonomy): domain Eukaryota; kingdom Viridiplantae; phylum Streptophyta; class Magnoliopsida; order Brassicales; family Brassicaceae; genus Erysimum; species Erysimum pusillum. The sequence continues at coordinate 40,617 of OVBW01000044.1, read as the reverse complement.
GGCAGTCTTAGTCATATATATATGGAAACAATTAATGAAGCGACGAGATATACCACTAAGTAATGAGTAGTAATGATCATAGGGATAATTAAAGAGAATGTATTATCTACATTAATGTCTAAAGCCTAGTTTATATTTTCAGTTAATACTAAACAATCAAACCTCAGATGTTAAAAAGCAAGTCTGCGAGGATGGGATGTGTTATTGAACTTGCCGTATGTCCTCTAACATGTTCCTTGGCCGAAAAACGCTTCGACTGCTTGAGGAGTGAAGCTCGTGATTCACATTCTTCCTCGTGCTTCCAACATATTGTGATGGTTTCGTCTTCCGGAGATCCTCCGTCGGTGATATCGCTAGAGGGAGAGTCATCATCATCATCATGGTCAATATGATGGTGGATGATTTGAGCATTTTCTTTGCCATGAATGCGTTTTTTGTCCGTGGCTAATTGTAGCTGGAGGGTGACTTGAGAGATGGAATGGTACTTCTGCATCTGGAGCACTGGGATCCAGTTGAGCCTCCGGCGATGAAGGGCTGCCATCACAGCCTCGTATTCCGCCGATCCACCGGAGCCCTGCATAAGGTGTCCGCACAGCGCGTCGATGATGGCGTTGGCCGCCGCAAACTCGCCGCGAAACCACGTGATCATGACGTCTTTGGCGGCGGAATCGGACAAAAGCACCGGAGGCTGATTCTTGTTCGTTTCAGCCATCAGCTAAGTACGTGGCCCAAAGAATTAGATCGGAGGTTTTGGCCTTTTGGGGTTTAAGGCGTCGAAAATGTTATCAAATATTTTCTGTAATGGAGTATTTTGGTTTTGGTTACCACAAAATAAAAAACAACACCTGTAATCTGTGCGATGGTGTTTAAATATAGCCGGGAGGGGAGGGGAGGGGAGGGGAGGGAGAGGGACTAACTCTAACTCGACTCGATCGTAATTATTAGTATTATTTTAAACCAAGTAATTACTCGAGTGATTATTATTAGAGAAATGCCCTCCACNATTTTCTGTAATGGAGTATTTTGGTTTTGGTTACCACAAAATAAAAAACAACTCCTGTAATCTGTGCGATGGTGTTTAAATATAGCCGGGAGGGGAGGGGAGAGGGACTAACTCTAACTCGACTCGATCGTAATTATTAGTATTATTTTAAAACTCGAGTGAGTATTATTAGAGAAATGCCCTCCAATACCACTAAAAAAGTTTTCTTTCCAAAAATACCACTATTTGTTCATAAGTGTGTAATTTTAAATCTTTGGTTTGGGTTGATTATTTTGCAATTTAGGGTTTAATATTTATGGGGTAGGGTTTAGTGTTTAGAATTTAGAATTTAAAGTTTAAAAATTAAAAAATTTATTTTATTTTGGTGGTATTTTTTTGTCCAAAAAACAAAAATAGTGGTATTTTAGAGAATTGCCCACCATACTAATAATTAAGATAATAATTATAAGATTTATAGNTGGTATTTTTTTGTCCAAAAAACAAAAATAGTGGTATTTTAGAGAATTGCCCTTATTATTATACCATACTAATAATTAAGATAATAATTATAAGATTTATAGTAATAATTGTGGAGGACAGTGGGACCCAGAGGCGAACAAGTCATTCGAGTCTTTTGGCCATAACAACCGCTTTGTTCCCACATCCACATGACATGCCCCCAGGCGAGGCCCTCTCGCTTGCGGGAAAAGACAAAACCCCCTCCACCCACCTACCTCTTCACACTTCACACAGCCTCTCTCTCTCGATCGTATTATTATCATGGAACACATACATTTGGTGTACGACATTCATCTGCAACAACTCGGGGGATCTTTCCTTCATTACATTGTCGTGGCGCCACAAATTTACCAAAACTGGCCTCGCAATTATAAAAATCCAAAACCACACCAAACCATTTCTTGTTACAAGATTCTCCGTTTTTTTCGTGTCCTGTTCGTCTTGTTCCCTTGGATTGTTTAATTACTTCCCAATCTTTTTTTTTTTTTTTACTTTTATGTCCAACAACTATATATATCATGATTTATACTATCGTTTATATACTTAAAGAGTCGCTAGTATAACCTGCTAATCTGCTATCCAAAACATTGTCCAGCGTTAGTCGACCCATTAGAGATTGAAGATTTGATGGATTTCTTCTAAAAGTACTTATACTAATAGTAGAAAAGTCGACTTCCCTTCGTTTTCCACGTGTGTGCTTAGAGTAAACTATTGTTTTCTGAATATACATGCATATGAACCAAAACTCACAACAAATTCACCAAAAAAATAAAATAACTAAGAGGTTTTGGATTGGTCTCTCTGTCACTGAGAGGTCATTTGTTTGTTCGTAATTTTCGTGCTTGCCTTTTGTAAGGGCATTGACTATAGCGAGTAAAACAAACAATTTAAATTACATAAAGAGTAAGATTAGGCGTCTTCGAGTTTTTAAGAAAAAAAAAAACCATTTTTGTAACGTCAGATGTAGTTGACATATGAATGTATTTTATTTAATTTGAATTTGGGTAGCAGAATGGCCGATCATGAGATTCGTTGTATTGATTTTGTTATTGAATTTAAATAAATATATAAGATTAATTTTTTTATAGTAATAGCAGTACATATTATGCATCTGGAGTCATACTTGACTCTTGATCGTCGAAAAGGGACTTTCTCTGCTTTATTATAATCGAAATAACAAATCACTAGTATTTTTGCAAAAGTTCTTAACTTTCATTTTGAAGGTTTAGCTAATACTTGTAGATTTTCGAATTTAACAATGTTGTACATTGATCTTCTTAGTTCTTATATATATTCAATACTGTTAAATTTGCAAATATAGAAAATATGTGTTTCTATATCCAAGATCTACAAAATCAGTAGGTAGAAAGACGTACTCCCTCTGTTCTTTATTATAGGATTTTCTAGAAAAAAAAATTGTTTGTAAAAGAATGATTTTCTGACTTTTGTATGCATAAATTAGCTATATAATTCCCATTATATCCTTACCTATATGGAAATAATGTACATTTATGAGATATTCATTCTTCCATATGGAAATAATGTACATTTATGACAAGGTTAAAATGTAATTATACAAGTACTTCTTAATATGTAGAAAAAAACTAGAAACTCTTATAAAAAAGAACAGAGGGAGTATATGTTTTTAAAATATACTGTATATGGTGATTTTACTATTATATCACAACCGCACCATAGAAACGTACACATCCATTATCTTATGATTTATTGTGAAAATTAAGTGAAAAAAACGAATAAGTTATCTATTGCAAAATTTTAAAATCAGTCGTAGAAATATAAAAATATACTGTAATGTTTTGAAAAGTACAGACAGTAGATTAACTGAGAAAAGAGAAAGTTGGAGATAAAAATGAATAGTGTAGGTGTAGGAAATCGTGTTAAGGCAAGGATTTGAGTAAAATAAGTAAACGAAATCTCAAATGAATCTGCTTAGGACTTAGGAGGCTCGAATATGTAATGGCATGCGGTTGGCATTAAATAAAAAAAACAGTTATCGTTTGAAAATGTACAGGTCATGCTAGTATGCTACGTACGACAAAAACCTTCTACTTAACAGCCCATCCAGAGCCGATCGGGATATTATTTTATAACGGATTTATTTAGCGATCGTGCATGTCATTTCGTTATTCGAAGCATTGTCATTATTCTATTTCTAGTCATCTTTAACACACACACACACAAATGTCATTATAATCATCTTAATAAGTAAAAGGGATCAACATCAAACTACTGTATATACACATGACTTATATGACGGCCCATTCATCAGAGCCCACATGATATTTGTACATTTATAAGAATGAAACCACTCGCTACAGCCTACCGTAGTGAATATAGTAATTTAAAAACAGAATATTAAAATTATCAATATTTTATTTCCACTAACACAAGACATCCATGTCCGTACCTGTCAATACAATAGAATCAAAGTATCAAACCACAACATATATCATACTAACATAACCAATCTCTTATTAGGCCATGATTATTCAAATCATATATTTCATCACTTTTCTTATCTTTCTCTTGGTATAAATCATTTCATCACTTGAAAGTATCGTAAGTTGGGTTAGCACGAGCAATGGTGGAAGAGGATCTGAGCTTCATCTTTGCCTTCTTAATGTACTCAGAGAACTGATCTGATGACCTCCCACTACTACCTATGTGAGAGATAGGGACATGGTGATGATGATGATGATCACGTGTCGTCTGATCTGTTTCACTTGTCTCCCACGCATCGTCCTTCATCATATCACCGAGATTCGTCATTGCCCTTATCTTGAGCTTCGCTTTCTTTATATAATCGGTGAACCTCTCGTCCGTTTTGACGGACGTCTCCACTCGAGCGATCACCGGCTTCTTCGGTTCCACATTTGTAATGGGTTTGGCCGCCTGAGTCGATGTCTCTGCAAATTTGACGCGAACAGCCTCTGCTGGGTGGCTCGGTGAAGGTTTGGTGGAGATGCGGCGAACGGTTCGGACAGGACTCGTCACTGCTCTGAAGATCTTCTCACACACTTTGTTTTCTTGCTTCTTCTTGCTACTACTCTGTGAGTTCTTTGCCATCGATGTCAGAAATGAACTATGAATATGAAGAGAGATTTGAAAGTAGTAAAGGAGTCGAGGGATCTGTGCAGAGAAGAAATTGTGACATTAACAAGCTTTTATAATGCAAAATCTATGATTTTTATCTTTGTTAATTGCAGAATAACGTGTTTCAACATGCAACGGGAGAAGAAATTGTGGAAAAGAGGAAAGGTGACAACTTTTACAAGTTTTTCAAAAAAGGAAGAGAGATATATGTTAGACAGGGATCGTATTCTGATTCCACTCTGTTTCTTTCTTTCTTCTTCATTGTTTTTTGGATTGTTCCTGTCAACATATGAGAATCATCAGCAGCTGTCACACCTCTCAGGGGGAGACTATATCTTTTAGTAACATACTAATCTTCCAAATTATAAGCACTAAACATAATATTTATAAATACAGTAGATTCTCAAAATTAGGCCATTTCCCATTAGCTTTTGCTAACTTATTTCAATCCACTGGTATGCTTTTTCATTATCATTTCCCTGCTATTAGCATGTTTTTTTTTTTTTTTTTAAAGGTTACAAAGAAATCCACATTATTTCAACTGATATCTATCACTTTACCAATCAGAAGGAAACTACTGTACGTATTCANTTTTTTTTTTTTTTTTAAAAGGTTACAAAGAAATCCACATTATTTCAACTGATATCTATCACTTTACCAATCAGAAGGAAACTACGTATTCATAATCACATGCTTTATTTTTTATTTTTGACAAACGCGTATTAATCTCATGCTTTCAAGAGGAAATGTGTATTTGATCTTGGATTTATAGACACAAAATTTTTTAATCACATATTCACGTATTTGTAACTTTTTGCTCTCTAATCACTAGTTCTTTCGGCATAGAATGTACTGCAAGAAAGCAGTAATATTTGTCTTCTTCTCANTGTAACTTTTTGCTCTCTAATCACTAGTTCTTTCGGCATAGAATGTACTGCAGAAAGCAGTAATATTTGTCTTCTTCTCAAATATTACTAAAATTTTATAAAAATGAAGATTTATTAAGATAAATTGGGTTTATTTAATATTTCGATTAAATTAGTTTTAATTTGGAAGACTTTACAACTAATTCCAAACTTATGAAGTTTATAAAAAATTAATATGCATCTCTAGCTGCATATTCGTACCCAGATAATTTATTTTTCTGAAATGATTTGATAGAGGATAACTAAAAAAAGAACAAAGGGGGAAATAATTTATTTTGTAAAGTTGAAGGTGCTTAACTGTTGTTTTCAAAATCTTAAAGGATTTGAGTGTTATTTCTAAAATTTAGAGAGCATGGTTGTTATTTCGTAGTTTAAGAGGTGTGAAGTTGCAATTATAAAGAAAGATAGGAGGTTGCTATATAAATGTAAAATCACCTTGGAAACTCGAACCCTTCGTCTTCTCCTCCGGTGACACTAAACCCCAGGCAGCGGCTCGCTTTGATCTTCCATGGATTCTCAGTTGATTTCTTCCAGAAATCCCAAGATAAGGTTCGCCTCTCTANAAAATCACCTTGGAAACTCGAACCCTTCGTCTTCTCCTCCGGTGACACTAAAAAACCCCAGGCGGTTACCGTTTCGTCAGCGGCTCGCTTTGATCTTCCATGGATTCTCAGTTGATTTCTTCCAGAAATCCCAAGATAAGGTTCGCCTCTCTACCCTCCAAGTTTTCCCCGGTTTTTTTCCTTCATTCTCTGGGCACTCGAATCACTTGGCTCTCTGTTAGGGTGCTGGTAATTCGAGTTGATTTTTGGCAGGCACAGATGCGTTGCGTGCTACAAGATGTTCAATCGACGCGAACACCTCGTTGAACACATGAAGATTTCCTACCATTCAGTTCATCAGCCTCGGTGTGGGGTTTGCCTTAAGCACTGTAAATCCTTCGAATCTGTTCGGGAACACCTTAACGGTATGGAATTTCGTGGCTTATGATTGTTTTTTGCACATGGTTTGATGTTTGATTCGATCGTTTGAGCAATTTCAGTTCCAGACCATTTATTTAAAGGAAACTGTAAAACCGTTTTCTCTGAACGAGGGTGTAGTCTTTGTCTTCAAGTCTTTGAGGAAGCCACTGCTTTGGCAGAGCATAGAAACAAGTGTCAACTGTCTCCGCCTCTTCCTCTTGTAAGTTTTGTAACTAGGATCACTCTTGATTAGTTGGGAATTCTGTGGAATGCACTGCCTTCAAAATTCCGACTGCATTCTTTTCTGATTTTTCCTAGTCGTCATCCTTAATATGATAAGTGCTTTATTCATGTCAGGCAACATCTATCCAACGGAAGCACGTTAACCCTTCTAGGTCACATGGTGCTTCACGTCTCAAGGCAGTGTCAATTGACTGTGAAATGG
>OVBW01000044.1:396-23280 GCA_900406355.1 Erysimum pusillum | reverse complement strand
CAATCCACAGACAATCGTCTTCTCCCCGATTAGGGTTTCCTTTCTCCACCGTCTCGCAGACCCACCTCTTTCGATTGGGCCGGGGTTTCAATGCCTGCTAGTTCATCAGGGAAATCTGTCACCGAAAACCCTAGACACTCCCAATCTCGCCTCCGATTCTTGCTTTACTTCGAGTGTTAGAATCGCGTTTTTTCGTTCCAGTTTAATTTTACCGTCTTTTTGATGGCTCCGAGCCGCAGGAAAGGTGGTGGTAAGGCTGCCGCCGTAGCTGCCGCTTGCCGACAGTGGAAGGTGGGCGACCTTGTGCTTGCCAAAGTCAAAGGTTTTCCTGCTTGGCCTGCCGCTGTATGTGCCTCCCTTTTCATCATCTTTTGCATATTTAATCATTCTGTAATATTATCCTCTTTTGGGTTTGCTTCTCTATGGAGGGCTTATTTAGTTTCTCCACATGGGGGTGTCGCAAACCCTATCTATCTAGGGTTTATATTTGCACATACCTGCAATCATGTTAACTTGGATCTTTCTTGTCAACTGCCTAATAGATATGAAGCTTTTCCTGGATTTTTTCTTGGTTTTTAGTAGAGACGGGATCACAAATAGTATAGTTTGTCCTTGTTTCAGCCGAACCCACATCAGATTTCCCATAATATGTTCATATTTTATATTCTTGTCAAGTCTTTGTGGTAATGTGCCTTTAATTATCCTATCTTACCGCTCTCCTCTTTGTCTGTTGCTGGTCCGTCTGCTTATTGTTGGATGCAATTTCAGGTCAGTGAGCCTGAAAAGTGGGGATATTCAACCGATTGGAAGAAAGTGTTGGTTCACTTTTTTGGAACACAACAAATGTGAGTTCTCATCCCTTTACCTTTACCCTCTTCTATACTTTTTACTTATGGTACAAATGTATGATGTATTTCTGTGATTTTCACCCAGGGGTTCCCTGTTGAATCACTCACATCTTCCTTATGTGTAGTCCCTAAGTCTCTATAGCTAGATAGTTGGGAACACTTGCGCCTGGTTGGACATTTATTTTGTACTGTTGGATTTAGCATAGTTATCCGATTTGATTTTGGTTGTACTCTTTCCCTTTAAAGTATCTCTTTCATATGTGTTAACTTTACACGAGTTAGGACATGAGTAAGAGATGTTTTTAAGTTAGATTGTTCTTGAAGCCTTTGGATTAGTTTATCTTCCTTGGAAAATTGTTCTCAATCTTTTTGGTTGAATAGAGCATAGTGATTAATTCATTGTAGTCTAGAGAGCATTCTGTAAACAGCACAGCTTCGCAAGAGCCAAATTTGATAGATGACCTCTAATCATATGTATTTGGTGACATGTTGTTGTTATTTTATTCACGTGCAGAGCTTTCTGCAATCCTGCCGATGTTGAAGCATTTACAGAGGAGAAGAAGCAATCACTTTTGACGAAACGCCATGCGAAAGGGTCAGATTTTGTTCGTGCTGTGAAGGAGATTACAGAAAGTTATGAGAAGCTTAAGCAGCTAGAGCAAGCTGGTGATCACAAATCTGCTGAAGAAGCCACTCTTGGGAGTTCTGAGAATACTACACTGCTGACTCAGGTCAGTGAAATTCCAACTGGGACAAGTCTAACGCAAATGAAGTCTGATCCTAGTCATGGTAGAGATGAATCTACTCTGCTAAATGAGGATGCTTCAGCTGCTGAACAAATGCTAGCCTTGCGTGATGACAGTATACCACGTAACAATGTTAAAGAACCACGTAAGATAGCAACATATTCTTCAAGGAGAAGAAATGGACAGTCTCAAAAGTCTGCTCCACAAAAAAAAGCATGCTCAGTTCAGCGCTCTAAAAGTTCATCAAGGTTGCAAACAGATAAGCTCCAAAGCTCCATGTTGCAATACAGCGATGGTGGACAGAGTATTAATGACGTGGAAGATGGAGCATTAAGAAGCAGAAAAAGGATCAGAAGATCATCAGGTCATTCTGAATCAGATGATGTGGCTTCATCTACTTTAAATTCACTTGGAAGTGACGAGGAAAATGCCTCTGAAATTGCAACGGTTGAATCTGATAATAATACTAGGAATGAACGCAACGGTGTAGATTCTGGTTCCAAAATTGAACCAATTGATATTGGTGGACAGTTTCTCGAAAGAGATTCTGAGCTCAACAAGGGGCTTAATTTCCAAATTAATACCATGGTTAAGAGAAAGAAGAGAAAGCCGACCAGGAAACGTGGTACCAGTGGCGTTGTTGCTCCTCCGGCTATAGCAGAAGAAGGTCTTGAGGCTGGAGCACATGATAATGTTCAGACATCACAAAATTCTCATGAAAGGCTTACTGAGAGGCCTTGTGAAGAGAATGGGGATGAGCACTTACCTCTGGTGAAACGTGCCAGAGTCAGGATGAGTAGAGCATTTTATTGTAATCATGAGGCCAATGGCTCATCGCAGGTTGAAGAAAGATCATCCAAGGACACTCTGGTCAGTGCAACAGCACAGACAAGCCCCTCTGATATCGTTTCTAGTCATGATACTTTTGCAGTCGAAGAATCTAGATTCTTTGAAGTGTCTGCTAACCTCTCAGGTGGAATGGTTAATGTAGTACCATCTCCCGTGGAGAAACCATATGACAGAATATCTCCTTCTGAGGCTTGCGTTCAGACTGTGGGAGAGAGTGAATATGCTATGGGGTGGAATGAGCTTAGCAAGGCACCAGATGATGAAGCAGCTGGACCCCAATCTACTCTAGTTAGAAGTTTGCCAGCTGGCGAAGCTCAGACAGCTATTGTTCTTGAAGCTATATGCTTTGGGGATTCACAATCCATGAAGCTGCCAACTAGTGAGTCTGATCTTCCAGTCGTACAGTGCTGTCAAGTTGCTAAAATTGAAACCTCCTTGGATCTCAATACTGTGGATTCATCTGCAAACAAGGCCTCTGGGATATGCTCATCCAGCATACCTTCTCCATTATCCACCCAGGTCAGAAGCCAGGACCAAGATGCTTGTGATTCATTGGACAATTCTCGTGAACATCTGTATGAAGAAGGCAATGAAAATGATGCTTGCGTGGCTCAGGTTGTTCAATCTGAAGCTATAGAACATTCTCCAGCGTCTTGTTCAATGGTGAATGAGCAGGAGACTGAGAACATGCAAAAGGCTGTAGACATGCTTCTGAAAGAAGAGCATGGAAGTCTGGGTGAAGAATATGCTATTGCCAAACCAGCTCAAAAAACACCAACTCCACCCATCTCCGCAACTGAAAGTGATATGATAGTTGACGAAAATGTTCATCTGAATGAAACAGGGTATAGCAAATGTGAGGACGCTGTCGGGGATAGTAGGCAGCTCAAAATGATGTGAGTCTCTATTGTTAGTATTTCCTTTACTGTCTCAATTCTGCTTCTACCCGTGAATATTTTCTTTCAATGCTAGTCTCTATTGTTAGTATTTCCTGTAATGTCTCAAGCTCTCGTGCATTTTTTTTGAGATGTAGTGTAGAAGTTTTTCCTTGAGTCCTAAGCCAAGCAGGATTTCTTATTGAGTCCTCATACATAGAGTGATGTAGCACGTTACTAGGAATCTGTATATATTAGAGATCCACAAAAGAAATCATTCCTATAATTATTATTTATTTGTTTCTTACATTTTCCTTTTAGGGTTGTTCCTTTAAAATATTTAGTTTCCTATGATGATTTGGTTTGACATATTAAAGGCTATGTAGAGGATGGGTGTATGGAGTTGTAGGCAGACAGGCACCAGTAAGATTCAGTTTTTTGGGATCTTGATATTTTCCGAATTCCAATGACAAGACAGACTTCTGTTTCACCACTGAACTAGTTGACTTACAAAAGGGTATACTATGTGTGATTTTTGCAGTGGTGAGACTGATGAACAAAAGCAACAGGTCCAAAGCAACAATTCTGTCTCAGTATCTGAGAACCTTTCACGTGAAAAATTGAGTTTATCTCCTGCTAATATTGCAGACACTCCTGCAAAGGGCACTCCACATAGCAACTCAGTTTATTACCACATTTCTACCGCAGAAAGTGCAAATGATATGCAGAACAACAGTAGTTGCAGTCCAAATGTTCAATCTGGTGAGAAGAAAATTGTTTCTGATGCCCTTGCCAAAGAAGAAGAGCAAATGGAAACAGGTGTAAATCAGGGACAGAAAGTTGTTAGTTGTGATGTGCAATCCACTCGTGAATCTTTTGAGGATGCACTTAGTTCATTGGTGAGGACAAAGGAGAGTATTGGCCGAGCAACTCGTTTGGCTATGGACTTGATGAAATTCGGTGTGTCTGCAAAGGTAAAAGATTATTCCTTTTCTGTGATTTTTGATTACCTGCTTGTTGCCGCGACATGTCATGTAGAGGGTCAGCTTTTGCAGTTTACGAAATTGGTGTTCTCCTTACTGATGTATTGTTAACATCATAGTACCTAGATATGTTGCTTCTATGTTTTGAAGCAACATTTTCTATCGTAGGCCTTATAGATAGAATAATAATATGTAGCTTTGGGATAGAAGAGACCGCATAATAATTTCGATAACTCAAATATAGTTTTATTGATGGCCGCGGGGACTGATTGACGGATGTTGTATTACTGTGAATCATGCTATTGTTTTATGTGCTTCGTAGGATGCTGTTGACAGCCACCACTTCTTGGAAGGGTTGGGCAACAGATTGTTTGAGTTTTTTTGGATCACCGAGTTGATGAAGAAGGATGACTTTTTTGCATGTTTTAGTGTGTTTTGTGAGAACATTCTTGTTTGCTGTATCCGTTGTTAATAAGCCTTCATGAATCTCCTGAACTAGGCTATGGAGATTTTGGCTCATACTTTGGAAAGTGAGTCAAATTTAAAGAGGAGGGTGGATTTATTTTTCCTTGTGGATTCTATTGCTCAGTGCTCCAAAGGTCTGAAAGGTATGTCATTTGTGCAAGCTGTTTTGTTAAGCCTCATTAGCAAAGTTCTAACTGCGAACTGACCATGAAGACTACCCTACTTTTCAGGTGATTCTGGTTGTGTTTATCTTTCAGCCATTCAAGTAATCTTACCTCGCCTATTGGCGGCTGCTGTACCTGCTGGAGCTACAACACAAGAAAATCGGAAACAGTGCTTAAAGGTATGCAATAACATTTGTTAGCTCTTTCGTATCGTGGTTGTTTCTCAACCTTTCTGCTGTTTATAGGTTTTGAAGCTTTGGCTTGAAAGGCGGATCCTGCCTGAATCTATTGTTCGTCACCATATAAAAGAACTTGATTCACATAGTATAGTTCCTGCTTGTCTCTATTCTCGGCGCTCAGCTCGAACAGAAAGGTCGTTGGATGATCCTGTGAGAGATATGGAGGATATGCTGGTGGATGAATATGGAAGGTTGAATTTTAAGTCTTTTGAATCTATATTTGTATTTTTGTCTCTGGATTCGTTAAGCTAATTCATCTTTGCATGTCAGTAATTCAACTCTTCAGCTCCCTGGATTTTGCATGCCCGCATTGCTTAAGGATGATGAGGGAGGGAGTGACTCGGAGGGAGGGAGTGACTCGGATGGAGGGGATTTTGAGTCTGTCACCCCTGAACATGTGTCCAGAAACCTTGAAGAAAATGTCTCGTCCTCCACTGCTGAAAGGCATACGCTAATATTGGAAGATGTTGATGGTGAGCTTGAAATGGAAGATGTGGCTCCGCCTTGGGAAACTGGAAACTGCACACACACGGATCAAGCTGATAATACAAAGGCTACCAATTCTCAGCTTGGACAACAGCATCACCCTGTCTTTGGCACTTCACATCAGCATGTGTCCTTGTTATCTCCACCACTGCCTTCTTCCTCGCCACCACCTCCACCGCCACCACCAGCTCCCCCTTTACAGCAGGCTCAGTCTGCGATGTCTGATTCCTACTTAAGTGGCTTTGAAAATGGAGGATATCGCAACATGCATGTAAGCCTGTTTTCTTCTTGTAGAATCCTTTTACAATAGACATGATCATATAAATATTGCTATGGTCACTTATCCTATTGTTATTGGTTAATATGCAGGGAGAGCTTCAGGCTGGTCATCCTAGGATGAACCCACAACTGTCTGGAAGTACAATGCATTATCAAGGTCCGGAGTTATCTTATAGTTCCGGTGTAGACCTTACAAATAGCATTCCACAGGCAGATGGTTCTAATTTCCAGCATAGGCCTTATCCATCTCATCCACATCCTCCTCCCCCTCCACCTCCACCACAGCATCAATACTCATTTACAGAGCCAGGCCACCATATGAAGTCGCGTAGGGAAGCTCCATCGTACTCCCACAGATCTCATTATGTGCCAAATTTTGATGAGAGAAATTTTCATGATGACCATGAGAGAATGAGGCATGCACCATACGAGAATCGAGATAATTGGAGATGTCCACCATCTTCTTCTTATGGTGAGGCCTTTTTCCTTCATGCATGTGTTGATTATATATATATATGCGCACACAGATGCATGTCAACATTCATAGATGTTTTCTAATGTAATGATGCGGGAATGGGAAGTCTGATATGATCATCTCGCAGGTTCGAGATATCAAGACAAACACAAAGCCCCTTATCCATCCAGTTCATACAATAGTGGCCCTCCACGTGAGTCTGGAAGGTTCCAGAACCAGCGGTGGGATCATCCTCCTCGCCCATATAATAACAGACACTCTTTTCACCCTAAGCCGCATTCTGAAGGTCCTGTTCCAGTTGGAATGAGAGGTAAGGAGGTTTGAGATGTTTATACTCCTTGGCCTTGTAAGTAGTATTCTGTTTATCTAGTAATCCACTCTTGCTTAGAATGAACAATTGTAGGGACATGAAAGGCCAATTATTTACTCATCTTCTATTGAGCCATGGGATCGTGTCCTAGGACATAATATGAGCCGTGGTATAAACTTTTTAGTGGAATCTTATTATACGTCACTTGTGACATTTGAGGTTTATTTGGCATTTAATGATAAATGAAGTAAAAGATTCATAGGCAATAAACCCGAGTATCATTTGTTGATCTGCAGATCCGGGCATGTGGCATCAGAGAAGTGACTAGAGAAAGTTGAGAGAGACAGAAACTGGTAAAGAGGAGGGTGGTGTGAATGAAGCAAAAAGCAAAAACACCGAAGTGAGGTGATGTGGCGAGAATGGCTATGTTGTTGAGGTGAAATAGTGATATGATAAAGAAGTGAGAGTGTACATATGATATGATATTTCTTGTGGAATCAAAATCTCATGCAAAGCAGAGAGTGAGGAGATGGTAAAAAAGCCATTTGTAGAGAGAGATTGAGAAGAGTTTAGTATTTATTTGCTCTCCATTACTTGTTTATTGTTTTTCCCAAACATTATTTTGTTATGTGGGTTTTGACCTACGAGTGTATTATGATGTATATTCATCTCTTAGAATAATATTCCAGCCGAATAGTTGTTACTTTTTGTTTGTTGAAGTGGAATGATTGGGTAGACTTGAGTGGGTGGACTTTTCTTATGAATAATAGTACAGACTACAGAGACTTGCACCTAGAATACTATATAGCTCTTTCATTATATCTAAGAAAAGGCAATAATTCACATGTATGAAGTAAAAAAGAGAGAAGACTGGCAAAAAAAAAAAACGGAAGAAGCGAGTCCACACGACACGAACGCGCAGAAAAGGTCAAAGGGAGTTAAATAAATAAAAGGTTGTTTCCTCGTGAGAAAGTCTTTCCTTTTAATAATTTCTCCACAGAGAGAGAGAGAGAGAGAGAGATGGGTGCTTCTGCTTCCGTTCCCGAGAGATCCGTCCATCAATTCACCGTAAAGGTATTCTCTTTTTGCTCGTAGGTTGAATCGTTGCTCTGATTTGATTTATTCCTTGTTGTTGTTGTTTCCTGAAAATCAGAATAGCTCCGGCAAGGATGTGAATTTGAGCATCTACCAAGGGAAAGTCCTCCTCATTGTCAATGTCGCTTCCAAATGGTTGGTCTCCTTTGGGTCTTTAGCAAATTTTGCTACTTTCTTATTCGTCGTTAATCCTTTGGTTTGTGCATACAGCGGTTTCACCGAATCTAACTATACCCAGCTCACCCAACTTTACCGGAAATACAAGGACCAAGGTCATTATTAATTTTAGGGCTTTTTGTTATGCAGTTGCAAGCTCATCTCCTTTGTTGATTTTACCATTTCGTTTTCAGAGTTTGAGATCTTGGCATTCCCTTGCAACCAGTTTCTATACCAGGAGCCCGGCACAAGTCAAGAAGCTCATGACTTTGCCTGTACACGCTTTAAAGCAGAGTACCCTGTTTTCCAAAAGGTTGGTAGGGGCTTGTAATGACTTTATTATTATAGCTCCTCTACTGATTATGTTAGGCTGCTGTGACTTGTGGTATGTTTTGTTTATAAAATAACAAATCCATAAACACTTGGGAGTTGTGAATGTGGTATATTAGGTACGCGTAAACGGTCAAAACGCAGCACCACTCTACAAATTCCTTAAGGCAAGGAAACCCACTTTTCTGGGTTCCAGAATTAAGTGGAACTTCACCAAGTTCTTGGTCGGCAAAGATGGATTAGTGATTGATCGTTATGGCACAATGGTTACACCGCTATCGATCGAGGTATTCATTCTTTGCGTATCCAAATTGACTGTAATTATTGTCCTGATACGGTTTTGTTTTTTTGGGTGAGCAGAAAGACATCAAGAAAGCTCTTGAAGAGGCTTGAAACAACTCGACGGGATTGCTAAAACAAAATCACGTTTTTTTTTTTTTTTTAATGTAAATTGCAGCATTTTTGTCGAAATCGTTTTTAATTCCTTTTGGACAAGTTTCTCTGTTTGGTGGAGACAAAAAGAATTCTCCTATTGGGATTTGGGAGAGTGATGATTATTCATACAGTAAGTGATACTTGATTTTAAATTAGAGTTGTATATGGAACTTAACATGATATCAAAAAACCTAACACATGTTAATCCAACCCAAATCGTAAAATTGATCTTGCCAATCTAATACCAAGTTAATAGTTTTATAGGATTATGTCTAGAGTAATGGATAGAAAAATCATATTTTCAAAGAATTGTTTGTAATTCTTCCTGGTCTTTTACTCATTTTAGAGATTCTACAAAAACCTGTTAAAACCAATTACTGATATTTGACAGATAGGGCTGGGAAGCACCCTAACAGTTCGACGTCTAAAGGAAATTAATCGCACAATTTCCCCGGACATTTTGTTTCTCATGGAAACCAAAAATGATGATGACACAGTCTCTGAGCTTCTGATGGAACTTGGATATCCCAATATGAAGACAGTACCTCCCATTGGGTTAAGTGGAGGCCTAGCCCTTCTTTGGCGAGATGGTGTGGAGATAGAGATCTTATCACTCTCAGCAAATATCATCGATACTCGCACCACCTTTAAGAAGACCTCAACAGATATCTCTTTCATCTATGGGGCCCCCCAAATGGAGAATAGGCCAGCGTTTTGGTCCTCTATGTCTGCCTTAGGAGCCATAAAATCCTCTTCCTGGCTCATCACAGGGGATTTTAACGACATCTTGGACAACAATGAGAAAGAAGGAGGACCCCCAAGGTGGGAAGGATCCTTTCTAGCTTTTAGAAGTTTTGTATCTCAGCATGGGCTCTGGGACATCAAACATTCGGGTAATCCCCTATCTTGGAGAGGTACAAGATACTCTCATTTCATCAAATCCCGACTTGATCGATCTCTAGCAAATTGTTCATGGTTCGAGAACTTTCCAACAGGCCGCTGCCGTTACCTCCGCTTTGAGGGATCCGATCACAGACCTCTTGTGACATATTACAATGAATCTAACCGCAGTAGAGAAGGGATGTTCAGATTTGATAGAAGCCTCACGGAAAAGCCAGAGATTACTGAGCTAATTCAATCAACATGGGACACAGGCCGTACTACATCCACCATTCCAAAGCTTGATCAGTGCCGCCAAAAGATTATTGAGTGGCTTAAGGAGAAATATGAGAACAGTAACAGGGCAATCAAAAAAAACCAATTAGATCTGGAGAAAGCTCTGTCGGCGCAAATCCCTAATACCCTGTTGATCTCCTCTATCACTGAAAATCTTGAAAAAGCATATAAGGCTGAGGAGAACTTTTGGAGGCAAAGAAGTCGTATCAGCTGGCTGCAAAGTGGAGATCGCAACACTGCCTTCTTCCATGCGGTTACCAGAGGTCGCAGATCTGTTAACTCTTTCTCTGTCATCGAAGATGAGAATGGCCATGAGTTTGTAGAAGAAGATCAAATAGTGAACACCATCTCACAAGTGTTTCAAGGTATTTTCACCACCAATGGAAACTCGGATTTTCAGCTGGTGCAAGAGGTCCTAGAACCAAGAATCAGTGACAACATGAATGAAGCTCTTATTGCCTTACCCTCGGATCAAGAAATCAAGGATGCCACTTTTGCTATAAATCCAAGCAAGGCCCCTGGACCAGATGGCTTCTCCTCAAAGTTTTACCAAGCCTATTGGCACATTATTGGTGATGATGTTTCCCGGGAAATCCGGTCTTTCTTTGAAACCAGCAGATTGCATACACGACACAATGAAACACATGTGAGATTGATACCCAAAGGTACTGCCCCTCGCCGTGTTGGAGACTACAGACCTATTGCACTTTGTAACACTCACTACAAAATTATAGCCAAGATCCTTACAAAGAGACTCCAGCCATTACTCTCCTCGCTCATCTCTCCACATCAATCAGCCTTTGTTCCCAATAGAGCAATCTCGGACAATGTTTTGATAACACATGAGGTCCTCCACTATCTTCGAACTTCTGAAGCAAAGAAATATTGTTCAATGGCGGTCAAAACGGATATGAGTAAGGCTTATGATAGAATAGAGTGGGGTTTCCTCCGAGCGGTTCTTGAAAGAATTGGCCTCCATGCTACTTGGATCTCTTGGATAATGGAATGTGTAACTTCTGTCTCCTACAAGTTTCTAATTAATGGGTCACCAAAAGGAATGGTGGTACCAACGAGAGGACTAAGACAAGGAGATCCTCTCTCACCTTACCTCTTCATTCTTTGCACTGAGGTTTTGTCTGGCCTTTGCACAAAAGCTCAAGAGAAAGGATCTTTGCCGGGTATAAGAGTGGCACGCGGCAGCCCCCCCATCAACCACTTACTTTTCGCGGATGATACAATGTTCTTTTGTAAGTCCAGCCCCGCTTGTTGCTTGTCTCTCTCACGCATCCTACATCAGTACGAAGCAGTCTCGGGACAGAGCATTAATCTCAACAAGTCGGCTATCACTTTCTCTACTAAAACTTCTGGAGATACAAAGCTGAAAGTGAAACAAGCTCTTAACATCAATCAAGAAGGAGGAATTGGCAAGTATCTAGGCCTTCCCGAACACTTTGGAAGGAAGAAAAGAGACATATTCTCCGGAATTGTGGATAAGATTAGACAAAGGGCACATAGTTGGTCTTCTCGCTTTCTCTCGGGGGCGGGTAAGCAAGTATTACTCCAATCGATTCTCCAAGCTATGCCCTCATATGCGATGTCATGCTTCAAACTTCCGAACTCACTTTGTAAGCAAATCCATTCGGTCTTAATGAGATTTTGGTGGGATGCAAAGCCGGATAAACGAAAAATGTGCTGGGTCGCTTGGGACAAGATTACACGACCAAAATCTGCTGGTGGGCTTGGTTTTAAAGACATTACTGCCTTTAACGATGCTTTCTTGGCAAAAATTGGCTGGAGAATACTAAATCATCCAGACTCTCTTCTGGCAAAAATCTTATTGGGCAAATATTGCCATTCTTCTTCCTTCATGGATTGCCCTGTACCAAGCTCGGCTTCTCATGGCTGGCGAGGGATTCTTATAGGGCGAGACATACTGAGAAAAGGCCTAGGATGGTCAATTGGCGATGGCGCCAAAGTAAGAGTATGGCAGGACCCGTGGCTGTCACTTGATCTCCCTCAGGTGCCTATCGGACCTTCCCCTGCTTCCTCTACTACTCTCCTAGTTAAAGACTTGATCTGTCCCATATCCAAAGATTGGAATATTTCTGCTGTTAAGCAACACTTACCTCAATATGAGCGTTCAATCCGTGCAATCAACATCAGTAACCGGCCTCTACAGGACTCACTCTTATGGTTACCAGAGAAAGATGGACAATACTCGACAAAATCAGGTTATTACCTAGCAAGACAGCTGCCGCAGTCTCCTCTATCTAACCATCAAGATTTCAACTGGAACAAGAACATATGGCAGCTCAAAATTGCTCCAAAACTGAAGACATTTCTTTGGAAAGCATCTAGTGGAGCTCTCTCCCTAGGTAGCAACTTGACCAAAAGGGGTCTCATGACTTCTATCTCTTGTAAGCGTTGTGGAGAACTTGAAGATGAATTGCATCTCTTTAAAAGTTGCTCCTTTGCCCAAAGGGTATGGGATCTGGCACCGGTACAAGCAGCTCCGCTCTCTAATTCATTGAACTTTCAGACTGCTCTACCTGAGTTATTACAGTGGAAATCACTCCCCCCAACTGGTCTAGCTCTTTCCCCACTTACACCTTGGATAATGTGGAATCTATGGAA
Source organism: Erysimum pusillum (assembly GCA_900406355.1). Classification (NCBI taxonomy): domain Eukaryota; kingdom Viridiplantae; phylum Streptophyta; class Magnoliopsida; order Brassicales; family Brassicaceae; genus Erysimum; species Erysimum pusillum. The sequence continues at coordinate 10,735 of OVBW01000044.1, read as the reverse complement.
AGCTAGAAATTACCTCACATTTGAGGACCGTCACTTATCAGCACTTGATGTTGTCACAAAGTCCATTACCGAAGCAAAGGAATGGCAATCAGCTCAAATGGCGCATACCGGGAAAACTCAACCAGCCTCCAAACGTAAGGATCCCAATGTAAGACCTCCTGTGGCCCTATCTCATAAATGTTATGTTGATGCAGCATGGAGCCCCAGTACAGGCATCTGCGGCCAAGGCTGGATCCTCTATGACCAGAACAAGGCAATCATGCTCCAAGGCGATTCATCCAAACAATTCGTGTCCTCCCCTCTTGTTGCTGAGACACTAGCGATGAGGAGTGCGTTAATGCAGATTGCAGAGCACCCGGAGTTCTCCAAGATAGACTACCTGGAAGTTTTTTCAGATTCCCAGGTGCTCATCTCCACTATCAAGGCTAAAGCAAGCTCCAAGGAGCTCAAAGCCATCCTTCATGATATCACTTGTTTAAGTGAATCTTTTTTAGCTATCTCTTTCAAATTTGTCCCTCGTTTGGCAAATCTTGTATCAGATGCAATTGCAAAGTCTGCCCTTATAGCAGCAACTCTGTCCTCCTCTAATGGAGTGTAACAATCGGCTTTTATTAATCTAATCTAGTTTGTCCAAAAAAAAAAAGATATTTGACAGACAGATGTTTTTATATCGCCTAACAATTTCAAACATGGTATAAGTTGATTTTCTTATTTCTGTTCAAGTCATATGTGTAATTTTGAACTCGTAGTCAAAATACCTGAGAACACATACGTAAAGGGGTAATATTTATGAATATCGAGACGCCGACTGGCTTACAAAGTCAACAGAATTAGAAGAATAAAAAGCAACGGTATAAAAGGAGAAGTAGAAAACTGAGCAAGGCTGGTGGGTTGCATGGGCTGAACCACGGGTCGAATTCCTTGTTTGGTTGTGGGGGCCATTGGTCCATCTGCTGGAGCATCCGGTGAAAGTGCAAGTGCAGGTGCAGGTGCTGGTGTTGTCGCTGCCGCCTTGGATGCTGATTAAATGTGTCCAAAATCAAATACAAAACACAAAACGCATAAAAACGTGATTGTGGTTGAGTAATTACTCACCTCCGGGGCTAATAGCAGACACAGGCGGTGGTGGAGCCAGTAAGAATGGAACCGGACCTGCCCAATATATACATATATATATGTGTAATAAATGGAGTCAACTGAATCTTTTTTACACAATACAGATTATACAGTTAGTTAGCGGTTTCTATTGGATACCTGGCGCTGGCAAAGGAGTCCCCGCAGCTGTAAATTAAGCAAATGAGTCAATCGTGGTTTTAAAAATGAGATATATTAATAAATAAATAGAGTATAGTAATTTAAAAACCTTGACACTGAACAGGAACACCGCCCATTTTGCAGGCACGAGGCAGAGCAAGCGAGAGAGTCCGATTGATGAAGCCAGTAGGCAGGNTTTTAAAAATGAGATATATTAATAAATAAATAGAGTATAGTAATTTAAAAACCTTGACACTGCACAGGAACACCGCCCATTTTGCAGGCACGAGGCAGAGCAAGCGAGAGAGTCCGATTGATGAAGCCAGTAGGCAGCGGGACGTTAGCGGTGAGGATGAGGCAAGCACAGCCCATGCCGGTGTTGGTCAACGACTTTAAGGAGTCGCAGCAGCCGGCGGTGGGAGTGACGGAGCCGCCGCTACTTCCAGTGATGAAGTTGAGACATGGAGTGAAGGTAGAGATCATGGAGGAGGTGCAGGGCGTGGTTATCTGCTGACCTTTCCCTCCCAACATAAAGCTTAACACCATCACTAATATCAATGTTGTTAAGCTTTCCATTCTAATTTGGCCTGCTTAATTCTCCGGTGAAGATGCCTCAGAGTTATATACTTCTGTTTTATATATGATAAAATGGGTGCATTGGAGTTCAACAACTTCCAACTAATATATAATCCTTTCTTTCAATCTTTATATATCAACACACAGTTTCTTTTTTTATTTCATTAACCAAGAGAAACCAATTGAATAGAGAAAGTAGCTGAGTTTGGTATACTCCTAGTAATTTTGCAACTTGACTTNCATTGGAGTTCAACAACTTCCAACTAATATATAATCCTTTCTTTCAATCTTTCTATATCAACACACAGTTTCTTTTTTTTATTTCATTAACCAAGAGAAACCAATTGAATAGAGAAAGTAGCTGAGTTTGGTATACTCCTAGTAATTTTGCAACTTGACTTATTACAATCTTTAGTTCTGAAAAAAAAAATATTGCCGCATGTGTACGTGGCGTTGTATATATAATTATATTGGGTGCATCTAGAACGTACATATATACTGGTTTGATAAAAAACATATAAACAATGTAAAGTAGGTCATCCAACGATACCAGTCTCTTTGACATTTTCTGACCAATTCCTCCTATAATTAATCCAAAGCAAAAACACAAAACACAACAATAATAACTCAAAGATATGGGGTATAGAAGCAACTACTCGATCACATTTGTAGCTCTCGTGGCGGCACTATGGGGCGTTACAACAGCACAGCCGAGCGGGTCATGCGTGAGCACGCTGACTACCCTTGCTCCGTGCCTCAGCTACATCACCGGAAACTCAACCACCCCCTCACAGACTTGCTGCTCTCTGCTCGACTCTGTCATCAAAACTTCGCCGCAGTGTATCTGCTCAGCCGTCAACAGTCCGATCCCCAACATCGGCCTTAACATTAACCGCACACAGGCGTTACAGCTCCCCAATGCCTGCAACATTCAGACGCCTTCCCTCACACAATGCAAAGGTAACTCACCTAACTATATTTATATCTTATGCGTTATATTATTGTTTCACTCACAACATAGTGTTTGTGAATTAGCGGCCACTGGTCCAACAGCACCGCCTCCCGCACTTTCACCGGCGGAGGAGACCCCAGGTGTGACACTAATTCCAACCTCATCGCCGGGTGCTCGTTCAGGTACAGGACCTACTCCTCTTATCACCAACACAAGCAACACTTGATTTTTGGTTAATTGAATATATTCACAGGAGTTGAAGGTGGTTCCAAGACAATTCCCTCCACTACTGCCGGCTCGTCCACTGGGAACGTCGACCGCGTGCCCCTGCATCTTTTTATGTTTGCTGTATTTGTGGTCTGCACCTCTTATTTTCTTTAACCAATTATGAGAGTTCACGTATTTGAGAATTTTTAATTTTACTTGCTGTACTAGATTGATAAGCGATAGTGCGAGAAATGTGTTGTATTTGTAATGATATTTTTAATTTTACTTGCTGTACAAGATATATAACCAAAACCACAAAGTCAGTTTTCCAAGGATCAAGCAACAATCTCCAAATATAAAGTTAGTCCTTCTGTTGACAAAAAAAAAAGTTAGTCCTTCTAACATTATTTGCACTTATCGAAAAAAAATATTTGGTAATCAGTTTTGTAAACAAGATCACGACCATATTTAACAAAACAATACTATCATTTTCTTGGTTCATTATATTGTAAAAACTTTTAAAATGAAGTAAATCCACCAAGAAAACAGAGATTTTATATGGGTAAATCCACCGATTTAGGTAGTATATGAAGGTTAACACCTACGAAAATATAAGTTTTTTATTGAAAGAGGACAAGTTTAAGTGTATAGTGCATTTATCGAAAAAACTCATATTTTCGTAGGGGTTAACCCACAGATTTGGAGGTAAACTAGGAAAAAATAATGTTCCTGTTTTAATGCATAGTTGGATGCAGCAGTGACATGGGATGATGAACAAAAAGGTTTGGGACTCTAATTGTCCTCGTTTCTCTAGAAAAGAGATATTTAATAGGGGTAAATCCACCGATTTAGCTAGGTAGTATATGAAGTTTTATTAGATTATCTGTTAATTAATTTTTCGTTATAGTTGACTTTTTTGTATTTAAAATGGTTCGGTCAACATAAGTTTGTATATTTTTTGGTTCGACAGAAAAATTGTATTTGTTTTGACAAAAACACGTAAGTTTGGCATAAAAATGACCGTATTATATTTTTGACATTGGATAACTAGTGTAATATTAATTTTTGACCATTGACATTGGTGTGTTAAACTGTCACTATACAGCCAACCCAGTGTTAATTTTATTTTATTTATTATTTTATATTTTTGGTCACGTGTTAATTTTATTTTTAAATGATAAAAATGTAGTCAAATTACCGTTTTTTTTTTTTTGGCGAGTGTTTCTCACACGACGTCGTTTCCCATGTTCGCCTCAATCNTTTTTAATTTTACTTGCTGTACAAGATATATAACCAAAACCACAAAGTCAGTCCTACACTGGACCGTTAAGTTTAATGGGCTTTAATTTTTGTGGGCTTCAATCATAATAAAAAAAAAAAAAAAAACATAGCCCTTGGATTGAGATTCGTCGTTTCTCTGCGACGCTTCTCTCTATCTCTGTCTCTGTCTCTGTCACACAAAGCTACTTCAACCTCTTGATCGATCCTGATTCCGATTCCGCGTTGGCTTCTCTGAGGTTTGTATCGAGTCTCAAAGTAAAGATGGATAAGTCTTATTGCTACCGTTCTGTTCGTTAATGCACGGCGCGTAGAAACTTCACATAGATTTGTTGTTGGGATATTATACTCTTGAAAGTTATAAGATTCGGAATCCAAATATTGAATAGTTGTGATTTAGGTAAACGAAGCCCAGTGTGACAGGTTTACCTAAACCATGTCATTTCTATCTTTATTTAAGTGTTAACCGGCATTGTGTAAACCGGTCTCTTTCTCTTTTAAGTTGTAAACGCCGCATTTGTTACGGCTTAACCTAATTTCCAAGAACANGTAAACCGGTCTCTTTCTCTTTTAAGTTGTAAACGCCGCATTTGTTACGGCTCTTAACCTAATTTCCAAGAACGCAACTTTCTCTCTTGTAATCAAACTCTGTCATTTTCCCGTTATCCATCAATATCAGTTCTTAGAAGCAGCCTTTCTAGTTTTACGGTAGCTTCCTAGTCTGTTATTGCTCACTCTTCGGACTCGTAGAGAGTTCCTAGTCTGAGATTATTACTAACGCGTTTTTACTATCTCACCCAGTAATTGTATTGAGTTGGTGGGGATGATGTATAAACCCTAATTTTATGTTTTTTTATTTTGTTTTCGTTTTTAATCGTGACTTGTAAATTTTACATGTCAGATACAGAGTTAAATGGGTAAGAAGAAGTCAGACGAGAGTGGTGCTATCAGGAATGGGAAATATACTTGTAAAGATTCGAAGAAGGAGAAATTTTCAGTCATAGCAAGCATGGATAAGAAAGATGATAAACCCAAGATCAAGAAGGGTTCATCGTCCAGAGCCAAGACTGCTCTAAAAGATTCGTCCTACACTGATGACGTAGATTATCCTCCTAATTATGATCAAGAAGACGAAGACGAAGGCGTTTCTGATGAGAAACAGAGACAGATGCATGCAATGAGCAATCAGAAGGGCAAAGAAAACCAACTCGATTTCTCTGTGACTCACAAGAAACAAATGAAGCTAAAGAGTAAAGAAAGCTCAGCTCACCTGGCTGCAGAGATAGGAAAGAGGAAGGCCTTGAAGGACGACCATGATGCATTCACGGTTGTTATTGGAAGCAAGACATCGGTGCTTGAAGGAGAAGACACGGGAGATGCGAATGTTAAAGATATTAAGATCAGTTCGTTTTCTGTCTCTGTTCGAGGGATAGAGCTTCTGAATAATGCCTCTCTCATGATATCACATGGGAGAAGGTATGGATTGGTGGGGCCAAATGGAAAGGGTAAGTCTACACTGCTAAAGCTTTTAGCATGGAGGAAGCTTCCAGTCCCGAAGAATATTGACATTCTTCTTGTTGAGCAAGAGGTGGTCGGTGATGGAAAGAGTGCTCTGGAAACAGTTGTTTCTGCCAATGAAGAGTTGTTTAAGTTAAGGGAAGAAGCTGCAGCTCTGGAGAAATCGTCTTGTGATGATGATGCTGATGATAATGGGGAAAAGCTTGCTGAATTGTATGAGAGGCTACATATGTTGGGGTCAGATGCTGCTGAAGCGCAGGCTTCCAAAATTCTTGCGGGGTTAAGTTTCACAGAAGATATGATAGCGGGTGAAACTAAGTTTCTCAGTGGTGGCTGGAGGATGCGAATATCATTAGCTAGAGCTCTCTTTGTGCGACCTACTCTTTTGTTGTTAGATGAACCCACCAACCATCTTGACCTGAGAGCTGTTTTATGGTTAGAGGAGTATCTGTGTCGGTGGAAGAATACGCTGGTTGTTGTTTCACATGGAGTGGACTTCCTCAACGCTGTCTGTACGGATATAATACATTTGCACGACGAGAAACTCTACTTGTATCGTGGTAATTTCGATGCTTTCGAAACTGGATATGTTCAGCGACGCAAGGAGGTGAACAAAAAGTCTGAGATTTTCCAGAAACGGATGGAAGCAGCTAAGAGGTCTGGAAACAGGGCAGAACAGGAGAAGGTAAAGGACTGGGCCAAGGTTGCTGCAGCGAAAGAAGCATCCAAGCGCAAGGCAAAGGGTAGGATGATGGATGAGGAGGGCCCAGCACCAGAAGCTCCAAGGAAGTGGAGAGATTATAACGTGGTGCTCGATTTTCCAGAACCAACCGAGCTCCCTCGTCCTCTTCTGCAGTTGATTGAGGTTAGCTTCTGCTACCCAAACAAGTCAAATTTCAGGCTCTCAAATGTGGATTTAGGTATAGATATGGGGACACGAGTAGCGATAGTTGGGCCTAACGGAGCTGGAAAGTCCACTCTTTTGAATCTTATTGCGGGAGATTTAGTTCCGACTGAGGGTGAAGTGAGAAGAAGCCAGAAGCTGAGGATCGGCAGGTACTCGCAGCACTTTGTTGACCAGTTATCAATGTGGGAGACACCGGTTGAGTATCTTTTTCGTCTGTATCCTGACCAAGAGGGATGTAGCAAACAAGAGGCGGTGCGTGCAAAACTGGGCAAATTTGGGCTAATAGGTGACAACCATATAACTCCAATTGCGAAATTGTCTGGAGGACAAAAGGCTAGGGTTGTGCTAACCTCAATCTCAATGTCGAAGCCACACATTTTGCTTCTTGACGAGCCAACAAATCACCTCGACATGCAGACGATAGATGCGTTGGCGGATGCACTAGATGAGTTCAAAGGCGGAGTCGTGTTGGTGAGTCACGACTCGAGACTCATAAGCCGTGTCTGTGAGGACGAGGAGAAGAGTGAAATTTGGGTTGTGGAAGACGGGACAGTGACTTTCTTCCGAGGCACGTTTGAAGAGTACAAAGAAGAACTCATAAGAGAAATCAAAGGAGAGGTTGATGAGTTAACTTGTCTTGTTGGCTGCTAAATAAACTTAAAAACATGTGGCTTTGTTCATGAAATAAGCGGGCCCGCCTATTTATCTTTATTTCTTGCACTATTTGCTCGAGTTTGCGTTGCTTAATGCCTAGAAATATTACACCCAAGAGGATAATAACGACCTCTAGTTTGTGTTGTGATTGTTATTGCTTNAAGAGAAATCAAAGGAGAGGTTGATGAGTTAACTTGTCTTGTTGGCTGCTAAGGTGCTCCACCTAAATAAACTTAAAAACATGTGGCTTTGTTCATGAAATAAGCGGGCCCGCCTGTTTATCTTTATTTCTTGCACTATTTGCTCGAGTTTGCGTTGCTTAATGCCTAGAAATATTACACCCAAGAGGATAATAACGCCCTCTAGTTTGTGTTGTGATTGTTATTGCTTTTAAATTATAAAACGTTATTATTTTTATTTTATTTTTAAATGATAAAAAAGTTGTCAAATTACCGTTTTTTTTTTGGCGAGTGTTTTTCACCCGACGTCGTTTCCCATGATCGCCTCATTCCTGGACCGTTAAGTTTATTGGGCTTCAATCATAATTCAAAAAAAAAATATATATGTTTTATGGTGCCCCAGGTCAGACGCGGGTCAAACATATCATGTTGAATACAGATCGGACGCNTCAAACACATCATGTTGAATACAGATCGGACGAGGTTCGGCATGATAACCGATCATAAAATCACCCGTGTACCAATCGCGATTCAACCGTGACCCNAAAAAAGTTGTCAAATTACCGTTTTTTTTTTGGCGAGTGTTTTTCACCCGACCGTTAAGTTTATTGGGCTTCAATCATAATCCAAAAAAAAAATATATATGTTTTATGGTGCCCCAGGTCGGACGCGGGTCAAACACATCATGTTGAATACAGATCGGACGAGGTTCGGCATGATAACCGATCATAAAATCACCCGTGTACCAATCGCGATTCAACCGTGACCCAAACCGCGGTTTATTTTTTTTTACTTGGTTTGTAAGCGGGTCAAACTAGTTTAGTACCTTGGCCGTAAAGTTTGATAACCATTGAAAATCTTCCGCACATCGCAGATAAGTCATCTATTATTATNCAAACCGCGGTTTATTTTTTTTTACTTGGTTTGTAAGCGGGTCAAACTAGTTAGTACCTTGGCCGTAAAGTTTGATAACCATTAAAAATCTTCCGCACATCGCAGATAAGTCATCTATTATTATTCATGGTCATGGAGTATTGATATGTGATGATCCAACCGGTGATAAAAGTGTTAACAAAGCTATCATGATTAAGTTGTTCGGTTTGTATATGTTTCTTCCGAATTTTTTCTATTTATATGGGAGATTATTGTATTCTATGCGCGAATTTGTGCTTTCAAGAAAGTAGAAAAGGGTTATAACCCGGACACAGCAAAAAATGTTTCTCACCACAAAAACTTAACATTGAGTTTATTGTAAGTACCAGCGCGTTCGAATGATTTTCCGGTCCCAGATCCATTCCCCAATTCTATTGAAATCTTCCCATCTGCAAACACAGAGAGAGAGAGAAGCTACTGTAGACAAACACCATTGCAAATGGTTTTCAACTTGTTCGATAAACTTTACCCCTTCTTGCAAGTTTTCGAGATTGTCCTTTCGGTTTTCGGTGTTTATAAGCAAGTGAAAGATTCATCACCGAAGCTATTCTCCTAAATCCACGCCTTCTTGTAGTGGCTTTCTCAATGTCAAACTCTTCCATGGAACCCGGGCTGCCTGCTTTCTCATGGGCACGAATCCTTCTTGTCCATGTTCTGATATGAACTTGAGATTCTCTCTGATTTGACCGGGAATCCTCAGCCTCTGCTTACTTTGCTCCGTAACATCATCATCGTTGTTGCAAACTCACTCCAGTGATGTGGCACGAGATGAAGAAGAACATGTTTCCTCTGAAAACATGACATGACATGACATGACTCTTGAAGGATTTCTCTCCANCCTCTGCTTACTTTGCTCCGTAACATCATCATCGTTGTTGCAAACTCACTCCAGTGATGTGGCACGAGATGAAGAAGAACATGTTTCCTCTGAAAACATGACATGACTCTTGAAGGATTTCTCTCCTCTTTTTTTGATGTAAAAACCCGAATCGCGCATGAATTTGACGGAAGATCTTCATAAATAACCTGGAAAAGATTCAAAGAGACTGAATAAATTCAATTGTTAACTAAAGCTCATTCATGATTGCTTCAGAAAGAAAAGTATCTTTTCGCATTTTGTACATCCACAACCATTTTTAAGTGATAAAAGTATCAAAGAGCAAATTACGAGTTCATATTACTTCAGGCTTCGAATTTTTCTTATGCTAGCACTCAATACAAGTACTGTTACAGTGTTGTATTCCACTAATTCTTTCCAAATTCAATTAAAAGGTTATCGAGGTCGAGAATGCTCATACCTGAGGTATTGCGAAAGTTGTAGTTCTCCCGTGACAAAAACTTCGCCATTGCTAGTATAACAATCCTGATAGATTCATAAACGACACATAGGAGATGAACACAACCAATATTTCATAAAGACTGATACAAAAGTAAATTCGACAAGAAAATTCTCGGTGATGGATGCATGGATCATCTGTTGATCAATAAAGAGCATTCTGAGACTTACTTTGGAAGACTCTCATAAGCAGCTTAAACTTTCCATTTTAAATCTGGATATTCCTTGTTAAATCTTGTAAACTATTAATTTTATACCCTTAATCCATTTTAAAATAGAAAATCGTATCCAAGATCTATAATAATGTTTTCTAAACTAGTTTTGATGATCATCAGGTATGTTTCTTCATTTGTTAACAAGTAATCTAATAAAATTCCAAATACACCTTAAATCGGCGTGTTAGCCCTTCTGAAATCTCCAATATTTTAATAATCAGGGTTACTTAGGGACTAAATTATATTCCATCATGTTTCTATACACCAGGTTGATACAACTCCCTGGATGTCAAATTGATTAGTTCCTTAGGTATGGCTGCTCCACAACTT
>OVBW01000043.1:0-82192 GCA_900406355.1 Erysimum pusillum | reverse complement strand
TGTACTATATATTCCCAAGAGGATCAATAAAGAAATCAGTTCCACAACAGTACTGGACTTGTCAAATTGTTTATACGTAATACAGGTCAATAGTTCTAATGGGATTACATTACGTAATTAACCACTGATTAAAAATAAAGCATTAATTAGGTAATCAACCACTGATTAAAAATAAACCAAAATAATCATTGGAACTGCCTTAGATGATTAAATCCACAGTAATGTACATTCAAATTCAATACCTAATGATTCTAAAATTCTACCTCAGTTATAAATTTTCTAATATAACCTTGGGTGAATCCGGCTTATCGTCAAAATGGAGATAGATCAATACAATGTGGTCTAACTACAACCGATTTAAGTAGTCTAATTCATTTTATAGGAGAACCAGTCCTATAGAAGATTTTTAAAAATTATAAAAGAATGTCAAATACCATTTAAGTAAGTTAAGTTCTATTTTTTGAAAATATAACTAAGAAATTTGTTAATTTATATCATTACTAGTACTGCATATGAGATCTATACACGAATTTAGTAAATAATACAGTATATACTAACGTAATTATAGTTTTATAAATCATTATAAAATGCTAAAAAGGGTTTAAAATGAACTTATAAAAGCTTATCATAGTAGTAGATTAAAACTTTAGTTAGGTCCCCATCTTAGAAAATGGAGTACAAAAAGATTCGATTGCCAAAATTATTTGTCTTTTTTTTTTTGGGCTAAAATTATTTGTCTTTCTCTTTGATTTTTCAACTCCATGCATTGACAAAATTCAAAAACCAAAATAAAAAAAAAATAATAATAATAACAAAAGAAAGGATAAGGTGTAATCCTGTTTTTTGTCGTGTTGAACCACCAAAACGAATTTTCATTGGTTGGGTTAGCACTAAAAAGTAACTAAGCAAGGGTCAGATGTGGACGTGGCAGCCTGCAAGTGGTTCCCAGTTGCCCTCGTTTTTGATCTAAGAATTTAGTATTATAGCCTGTTAAGTAATTGCCTAAACTTCTTTGTCAACGTTCATTATCTATTTACTACTACTCCTACTACTTTTTAGTTTAAAAATGTAAAAATAAAATTTACAATGTTTTAAATTGACGTATATATACAGTTAACAGTTTTATACCTAAATAAATACTTTACCAAAATAACTAAATTTTAGAATGTTGCGTGTTAGATGTCCAAAAACGAAAGGAAGAATGTTTCGTGTTTTGTCAAAAAAAATATTAGCCATAAGCAATGTACAGTACATATGATAATCCTATTAAATATCGAATATATTCGATTATCTAATGCTGAAAAACAGTGAACTCTTTCGCTACAAATCAATTGACAATTAATTATATTGTTGCTCGCATGCACCACGGCGACTCTAGGCTTCTGGCATTTTTTGACTTTTTGTCGTCACCAGACGAAGAGACTTGACTATGGTACGAAGATTTCTTCAACTTTTATCTGATAAGGGGACTCTAGATATTTTATACTAGATTACTTTTTTTTNTTAGATTTTTTTTTTTTTTTTTTTTTTTTTTTGGGCCAAATTTTATAGTACTAGATTACAAGCGGTTCTTTTTGGGGGTAAATTCTAGATTATCAAGTTTGGGTTCATGATTATTTCAGATTTTAGGATTATATCCTCTAATTTGTAATTGTCTCAACTCAACACTTGATAACCCGAATAATTCTATGCTTTTAAATTGATCTCCTGTCAAACACATAGTTAAACTGAATTTTTTTTTAGGCAAAATTAAAGTTAAACTGAAATCTGGATCCAACAATTTTAAAACAACATGTTTTAACCAGTGATCGTAACACCACCTTCGGGTCCACGTGATGTGGTCCATGTGGGTACGAAGTAACACAAAAAAATCTGCATTCAAGTTAATATTAAAGCATTTCTAACCCGTTCTTTTATTTTTTACTCAAAATAAAATAATTTTAATTTATAGTTATATTTCTCTTTAACCTAACTCTAAAATATAATAATTGATTATAAAGTATTTAAATATGGAAAAAAAATTAGAGATTTCTATTTTTGAGTTGAAAATAAATATAAAGTTCATAAATTTTTATTTCAAAATAGAATTTAAAGCTGAATGTACGTAGAATAGAATACAGTCGTTCGTTTTAAAAGTATTAAAATTTTGATAACCGTAATTTGTAATTATAAACAAGTAAACTTTATGTTTCAACCGAATCAAATATTAGAAGTCTATGAGTATATTCTAAAAAAAAAAGCGAACTTAATTTGTTAGACGGGGATAGATGAAGATTGTCTTCTAATGATTGCAACTTTCTGAGACTATTATGTTACTGTTGATTGCTGTACCTAGTTGTAATAATGTCCAACTAAGTTACAAGAGCAACTTGCTCACGCTTAATGGACCCAAGTAACCCCTCAATCAAAAATGTGGATCAGTTCACCATCGAAGCAACGTGTTAACTATCGCCATATGCTCGCCACAACATCGACTGCCCACCATATCCACTCAATAATGTCAATTCAGCTTTTTTGTATTATAGAGGTTTTTTTTTTGAATTTTCAACCCATCATTTATAGATTCATGATCATCTATTAATAATTCATTTAATAGTTCTATAAATACTTTTAGTTGATTTAAAAGCCGCACGCAAACTGAAACCGATAAGACTAAAATAAAATCACCCGGTCATGTTAATTAATAATTTAATCCACAATATTTTATTTTGAATAGTATTAAAATTCTGTTTATATCTTTCGATCGTATAATTATTTTCATGTTTTACGTACTTTCGTAATACATATAGCCGTTGTTGATTGTAACACATGTTGATAAATTTGGAAAACAATAAATATCGGAAAGAATATACTTTTAAAAACATAAATTATAACAAAGAAACCTAAGATCTACAGTTCAACTCGTGTTCTGACACGAATTCTATCCGATAAGATCATACATGTATATCAGAAGACTTTACTATAGATGAACGGATATAGTAAGATCCAAATAGGGAAATAAACAAACGGAAATTGAACGGAGCTTGGGTTCGGTTTAAACTGTTTTGTTTCTTTTTCTATATCTTAGAAAATTTCACTATGTCAAATCATGAAATCAACATTATTATTTTACTTTTTTTTTCACTTATTTTACATAAATGATATACTTCGGGAATATGAATAGAAAGGTGTAGCAAACCAAATTATAATAGCCACACATAAAAGATAGAACTATTGGAAATATTATAGGGAAGATATATTTATGTAGAAATATTTTTTTGCAAATCATAGTGTTATTACAGTTTTATTTTGTTTTTTGTTTTTTTATTTATTTATTTCACAATAATTGTTTTTCAAAAGATATCATATCTTTTTCTCTCTTGAGATGTACAGAACAACGAGAGCAATGCTGACTTGTCGGGGTCAGCAATTATTATTACTCACCGAACCAAGTTTTTTTTTTCTTTTTTGGTGGGTTGGCGCCAAAAACGGAAAAATAAATATCTAAGTGGGGGCATTATTGTTTTATCGCCAAGGAAAAGACGAAAAGTAAACACAATGGCCCATTTTTACTGTATCGATAAATTGATCTTAGAAGGACAAAAGTACCCTTCTACTGAGGGCAGCCATTATTGTGCATAGCACACGCTGTTTCGCTATATATACTTTCGCAGAGGATCTCGACACTCTCACTTAAACCACACCTCAAAAGCATATTTGGGGATCATCAAGCTTCTTTCGTCACCATGGATCCATACAAGGTATATCTTTACTTTTTCTCTTTGTTTTTGTGTAGCTAAAATGGGTCATGTTTAGCTATGAGCTCGTTTCTTTTACTGTTTCTGATTAGAAAAAGAAAGTCCAGTTGGATTGATCATGCTCTTAAATCTTAGTGTTAAAATGCTTTTCTTGCTCACAAATTTGATTAAAATCTATGATCCCTTGAACTCTTTAAGTTGGTGATGTTGAGTCTTTTGGCTGGTTATCTTTAATTAAAACGTTTGATCTATAAACCTCTGCATGAGAAAGACGCGCCATATGTGGTTCGTTTGTTTTTTTCTTTAGAGTGGAATTATTTTGTTGTTTGTGTTTTTTTCATTACACACATGTGTTCAAAAGATTAAACGATTGTTTAGACGTCCGGCCGTATATTATTTTAAGTGATTATAGCCAAATCAGCCAGCAAAAGTAATCAGTTAAATGATTTCTCAGATCACACCTGATTAATCAAATCTACACGTTTGATTAATCAAAAAAAAAAAAAATTCGATTATTGAATAAGATCTAAACATTTGATTGAACTGATTATTCAATAAGATCTAAACATTTGATTAATCATTGTCGATGGATTAGTTCGTCACCAAATATAAAAGCCTTCTTTGTCAACTAACGCGCCAGACCCGGATCCGACCAGGAAACCGGGTTTGAAAATTTACCGGGTTGCGTCAGAAAATTAGGGGTTTTACTACAAATCAATTAGAGTAAAAATTAGTGTGGATTGTTGCTTTTAAATTCAAGCGACCAGTTTTTGGCTGAGATTTTTGGTGATAATCGATCGAATAATGGTGTTTTGCAGTATCGTCCTTCGAGCGCTTACAACGCCCCATTCTACACCACAAACGGTGGTAATCCAGTCTCCAACAACACCTCTTCCCTCACCATCGGAGAAAGAGGTATTGTAATCTAAAATCATCTAACGATACTAAATCGGAACTGTACTTACTGGAGCTATGAAAGAGATAAATCTTGAGAAACAGAGTCTTAAAGCAAGGATCTTGTTAATGGACTGTGATGTTATTAACGTTTGTTATTCTGTTATGGGCAGGTCCTGTTCTTCTTGAGGATTACCATCTGATCGAGAAGGTTGCCAATTTCACCAGGGAGAGGATCCCTGAGAGAGTTGTTCATGCCAGAGGAATCAGTGCTAAGGGTTTCTTTGAGGTCACCCATGACATTTCAAACCTCACTTGTGCTGATTTCCTCAGGGCCCCTGGCGTTCAAACTCCCGTTATTGTCCGTTTCTCCACCGTTGTCCATGAGCGTGCCAGTCCTGAAACCATGAGGGATATTCGTGGTTTTGCTGTCAAGTTTTACACCAGAGAGGTATAGTAAAAGATTCAAGTTTTCATTTTTGATCTTCTCTTAGTTTTTTTATATTCAGTACTGATGTGTGTCTTGCTTTTGTTTTATTTAGGGTAACTTTGATCTTGTTGGGAACAACACTCCGGTGTTCTTCATCCGTGATGGGATTCAGTTCCCAGATGTTGTCCACGCGCTGAAACCCAACCCCAAAACTAACATCCAAGAGTACTGGAGGATTTTGGACTACATGTCCCACTTGCCAGAGAGTTTGCTCACATGGTGCTGGATGTTTGATGATGTTGGTATTCCTCAAGATTACAGGCACATGGAAGGTTTTGGTGTCCACACCTACACTCTTGTATCCAAATCTGGAAAGGTTCTCTTCGTGAAGTTCCACTGGAAACCAACTTGTGGAATCAAGAATCTGACTGATGAAGAGGCCAAGGTTGTTGGAGGAGCCAATCACAGCCACGCCACTAAGGATCTCCACGATGCCATTTCATCTGGTAACTACCCCGAGTGGAAGCTTTTCATCCAGACAATGGATCCTGCGGATGAGGATAAGTTTGATTTCGACCCGCTTGATGTCACCAAGATCTGGCCTGAGGATATCTTGCCTCTGCAACCGGTTGGTCGCTTGGTTCTTAACAGGACCATTGACAACTTCTTCAATGAAACTGAGCAGCTCGCTTTCAACCCGGGTCTTGTGCCTCCTGGGATCTACTACTCTGATGACAAGCTGCTCCAATGTAGGATCTTTGCTTACGGTGATACTCAGAGACATCGTCTTGGACCGAATTATCTGCAGCTACCAGTCAATGCTCCCAAATGTGCTCACCACAACAACCACCATGAAGGTTTCATGAATTTCATGCACAGAGATGAGGAGGTAAAGTCTTAGCACCACTTGAGCTACAATTGTTAGTCTTTTTACCTGGAATCATAATCCTCACCAGGTGTTTGCTTTTACAGATCAATTACTACCCCTCAAAGTTTGATCCTGTCCGCTGCGCCGAGAAAGTTCCTGTTCCTTCAAAGTCCTACACTGGAATCCGAACAAAGGTCTGATTCCCGCCATGCCTCCTTTAAGTCTTCAAACCCTCAACTCAAATGATTCGAATGTCTGCTAAAAAACCTTTAATTGTTAATGTTCCAGTGCGTCATCAAGAAGGAGAACAACTTCAAACAGCCTGGAGACAGGTACAGATCATGGGCACCAGACAGGCAAGACCGATTTGTTAAGAGATGGGTCGAGATCCTGTCGGAGCCACGTCTCACCCACGAGATCCGCAGCATCTGGATCTCTTACTGGTCTCAGGTCAGAACCAAAAAAACAAACCACAAACTCAGTGATATCTCTGCTTCCTTTTACCCCACTTTCAGCAAACTAACATTTTAATCTCCCCCTCTCTCTCTCTCTCTCTCTCTATCAGGCTGATCGATCTCTGGGACAGAAACTTGCAAGCCGTCTGAACGTGAGGCCAAGCATCTAGAGACCAATCTCCAGATATGCTCGTCTCCGTGAGGTAGTACAATCTTATCGATCCCTCATGGCTTGGTCGTTAAATCACTCAAACGATATATTCCATGTCTTGTTGTTTCTATGTCTATATAATAATAATGCATGCTTGTAATCCTCCCCTTAAAACCGTTGTTTTTCTTCGTTTTACTGTCACTGTCTTTGTAATCTCTTCATAATAAATCAATGTTTCATGAAGCAGTAAACATTTTATAAGAATTTATGGTCATCATTTACCATATTAATTCAGCTATTGGAGTTGTGCTATTTTGAGAAGAATCCTGCTGAATTGGACATAAAGTCTATTTATGGTATAGTATCCAGCGAAATCAAAGACGATATCGTCCACACGTAATTAGTTTGACCTATAGTCGTCATTTGGATAATCACGTTATCCCAAAAACCATTGTATCGCTAAAAATAAGATATTTTTTTAATCTTTGTGGTCGCTATATAAAATATCGACAACAGTGCGGACACACGCCGATCAGCGAAAACACAGTCTCACCTAAATCGCAAAAGGAAAAATTCGGATCTAAGTTGTCTGGAATCATGGATCCTTACAGGGTAGGGTACATCGATGGAATCTCTTAGGCTCCTCTTGTAATCTGTAATTTTGCCTTGATTTCTGAATTGATTTGAGTCTGTTTCGTATCAATTTGGTGTGATTTCGATTGAATACAAAGTATGATCTATCTCTTTGTAGATTATGTGAGAATAGTCAGGATTTTGATTGAATACAAAGTATGATTGTTCTGACTATTTGATGTTTCTTTTGTGGGGTCTTTAGATTGATTTCTTTATTATAAACACAGAGATCAGGTTTGGTTTTAATTAGGTTTTTTAATTGTTAGAAGCTTGCATGTGTTTAAGATTAGAAAAGAAAATTGTATTCAGGATTCTAGATGTTTTCGTTTCGTTTATTGATTGTTTATTATTCCACATGCTCATGTTCAAATCAACACAAAAGCTGACGTGATCTGTCAATATCGTTGTAGATCATCATGTTCTAATGTTTCTCTACGATTGTGTGTTGTTTTAGTTTGTTATTTAATCGGTGTTTGATTTTGAATGCCATTGTAGCTTGAATAACAGATACGTGATGCTAACGTTGCTTCCTTGTTTTCGCAATTTTGTATCGTATTTTTGGAAGTGTTCATGTTGAATCTGGTTAATTGATCATATACTTTGTGGTACTGTTATGTATCAAGTATCTTCAATGTAAAGGAATTGGGTTAAAAACTTGATCCAGTTACATTGTTTTCTCTTTTAAACATATTTTTGGGTGCAGGTGCGTCCTTCAAGCGCTCATGATTCTCCATTCTTCACTACAAACTCGGGTGCTCCAGTGTGGAACAACAACTCTTCTTTGACTGTCGGAACCAGAGGTGCGTCTCTGTCTTCTTTTATCACTTGAATACAAATGTTCTTGAACCTAGTCATGGTCATGGAAGTCAAAGAATTGCAGTAAATGTGTAGATGAGAATGCAAATGTTTTTGGGACTTGTGTAAATTAGCTTTCTTCTTTCAGTTTTATGCTAAATCTGATATAATTCTTCAATGTTGTTTTCTGTTCGCTTGCATGGAAATTTAGATATGTTAAGCGATGATTTTATATATTGTCAGGTCCAATCCTTCTGGAGGACTATCATCTGCTTGAGAAAATCGCCAACTTTGACAGGGAGCGGATTCCTGAGAGGGTAGTTCATGCCAGGGGAGCCAGTGCAAAGGGTTTTTTTGAAGTCACTCATGACATTACACAACTTACTTCTGCTGATTTTCTTCGAGGACCTGGTGTTCAGACTCCTGTTATTGTTCGTTTCTCAACTGTGATTCATGAGCGTGGTAGCCCTGAGACTCTGAGAGATCCTCGTGGTTTTGCTGTTAAGTTTTACACCAGAGAGGTTAGCTTTTGTCTGATCCTTCCATTGTCTCTCTATTTTCTGGAATCAATATCAATGTGTTTGCTAATATTGGAACATTTATTTGCATATCTATTTCGTGTCACCACCTATTTGCTCAATTGCGAATCATATCGTACGTTTACTGATTCCTCTTACGCTCTCTTTGCAAACTCAGGGGAACTTTGATCTTGTTGGGAACAACTTCCCTGTCTTCTTCATCCGTGATGGAATGAAATTCCCTGACATGGTTCATGCGTTGAAACCGAATCCCAAATCCCACATTCAGGAGAACTGGAGGATACTGGACTTCTTCTCCCACCACCCAGAGAGTTTACACATGTTTTCTTTCCTCTTTGATGATCTCGGTATTCCACAGGACTACAGGCACATGGAAGGCGCTGGGGTCAATACTTACATGCTAATTAACAAAGCTGGAAAAGCTCACTATGTGAAATTCCACTGGAAGCCGACTTGTGGGATTAAATGCCTTTTGGATGAGGAAGCTATCAGAGTTGGAGGTTCCAATCACAGCCATGCTACTAAAGATCTCTATGACTCGATCGCAGCAGGGAACTATCCAGAATGGAATCTCTTTGTTCAAGTGATGGATCCTGCCCATGAAGACAAATTCGATTTCGACCCGCTTGATGTCACAAAGATCTGGCCTGAAGATATCTTGCCTCTACAACCTGTTGGCCGCTTGGTCTTGAACAAAAACATCGACAACTTCTTTAATGAGAACGAACAGATTGCTTTCTGTCCTGCTATTGTGGTTCCAGGCATCCACTATTCAGATGATAAACTACTCCAGTCCCGGATCTTCTCCTACGCTGATAGTCAGAGACACCGTCTTGGACCAAACTATCTTCAACTACCGGTCAATGCACCTAAATGTGCTCACCACAACAATCACCATGAAGGTTTTATGAACTTCATGCACAGGGATGAGGAGGTAACCATCTCTCTCGGTTGTGGAAACTTTCAGTTACATATTCACAATCATTTGGGCATTTTATGAACTGGGTCTGATTACATTCCAGGTCAATTACTTCCCTTCAAGGTTAGATCCAGTTCGCCATGCCGAAAAATTCCCTACAACCCCTATAGTCTGCTCTGGAAATCGTGAGAAGGTCAGATTCTGCCTTAACATCGATCACACAAGTTCTTTCAACATTGTGAACTTTAAATGTCTTTGGCTTACTTCTTTATATCACAGTGCATCATCGGGAAGGAGAATAACTTCAAGCAGCCAGGAGAGAGATACCGGTCCTGGGATTCAGATAGGTAAAAAACTATAAAACTCAGAAACCTCTTTGCAAAAACTACAATCTCGCAGTTCATAACCTCTAATCGTATTTTGTCTGCTACCTAAAGGCAAGAGCGGTTCGTGAAGCGTTTTGTTGAAGCGCTTTCGGAGCCTCGTGTCACGCACGAAATCCGGAGCATTTGGATCTCTTACTGGTCTCAGGCAGACAAATCTCTAGGACAGAAACTAGCGACTCGTCTTAACGTGAGGCCAAACTTCTGAATGATACCATCTATCAAGACTAAGTAAAATCTCCTAAACCCAATATAGTCCTCTTATGCTTTGGTCTCTAAGTAACATTGTCAATGAAATGCTTAAAGAAGGGTACTAGTTCCTGTTTGTAATCTTCTCTTCAAAATATTAACGAATATTTTCTAAGGCAAGTAATAAAAAGCTATGAGTAATATAGCTTCACTATCACCCATTGGTTCAACTTTTAAATGGATTTTTATTTGTATTTTAATCTTTTGCTCTCGATTTAGTTTGTACTAATATATTTGTTCTTCCCGATTTGAATCTATGACGTAAGCTTATAGTTGGAATTTTATTGTGGTATAATGTCAGACGCACGATCTTGATAAAAAGTGTATTGTCTTTGTCCATACTGATAAATAATAAATTGGTGTAGTCATCACGTCAGACCTTTTAACTGGTCATTGTTATATGATGCAAGATCGCAGATATAATTTTCTAATTTGTACGTTAGTGGGGGTGGACTATTTGATTATTCCGCTGCTAGTGGAAAATGAAAAAGAATAATGGGAGCAGACCATTTTAATTCTTTATATGCTCGTTCTTCTAAACTTTAATTAGCTAATACAGTCTGACTAATCAGATACAGGCTAGTAATTTTTTTTTTTAAGAGAACCTCGACTCAAATCAGAAATAGGGCACATGGAGCCACAGTAAACCTTCACCAATATCCATGTATGCTTTGGATTTGAAGTATTGAACATATGAAGTACTATAATCGACTAGATCTCGTATTAACATCTGCCTCGAGGTTAGACACTAATTTTTTTTACCTCCAGACGACACCAATTCACCCACTTGTACAACAAAAAAAAATTTGCTACAAATTTTGAGCTTTCTAAACTTAACATAAAGTTTGGATTATCCGAACATCGTATCTTAATATTGGTCTAAATACTATTATTCGTGTTTAAAAGTGTACAGGTATCAGTTACACAAAAAGATACATGTACATGAGATAAACAGCGTGTTAAGTTGTTGTGTACAAGATTTTAGATCGAAGTTACGCATCTTAAAAGATAGTTTATCCAATCAAATGGTGCTGTGAATTGTGTTTGCTAATGGTCCATAATTTTATATGTTTTAAAATTCAGAATTTTTTGCAGTTTAACGGAAGAAAAAAACAAATTTAATTAACGTGTTTTGGTTGTCGTTAACAAGATCTCGGATCCATTTAGGAAAAGTCAATATCTTGATGACGAAATCAAGAAGACTTTACTTTGATTGCATGTGACGGAACTTATACACTAAACAAAACGATAAAATTGAATTATGTAAATATCTAAGTTTTGAGGTGTATAATGCAAGAGTATAATACTTTTGTGGGCCTAGGTCGAAGGTCTACCAACCAATGTACTCAACATAAATTATATCGTCTCCGACTCTCCGTACCCAAAAAAAAAAAAAAAAAAGTATATACAGTAGGTTTTATACCTAACCAAGACGTGCAAATATTATCACAATTCTTTGACGTGGGAGATAATGATTCCGCCAACTTTATAATAATTCGTTGGCTTTTGTTTTTTAATCTGTTTATTTCTTTTTGCACTTATTGGACTCATTTTTTTTGTATTATATTAAGGGATTAAGGGATCTCTTATGTTAATGCCTGAAATTTTAATCTTTTTTTATACGTTTCAATACCCTATGAAAAGAGATTCTATTCGCCAGGATAATAATTTAAAATTATGTAATCAGAATCTTCTTTTGTATTTGCAAAGTTTTCTTTTCCTCGGTTACCTCAAAAAAGTTTGTTTTTCCTTACAATTTTATAACATTTGTGTAGAATTATTTCTCTTTCTGATTATTTGGCTTTTTCTTTCGAAACTAATTATTTGCTGTTTTATGCAATAAACAAATTATTATACGATTCAAAGTAGGGAAAGATTCCAATTTAACCGTTGGGACTCAAATCTCAACAGCTTAAACGAAGTAATCAAGGAATCATGTGGATGTGGCCATTATTTGTTTTCGGCGGATGTGGCCATTATTAAAGCTCAAATATCATGGTATGTAGTCTATACATACCATGACCAAAAAAAAAAAAAAAAGTAGTCTATTCTATTCATAATTCAATATATATATATAGATACCATATCTTATTATATAAAGTTGGGTTTTCGAAGTTACTAACTCACTAGATCATGACAAGTATTATATTTATCGGTGAGAGATTTTGACACGTGTCAGAAACTATTTTGTTTTTAAAAAATTTATAATTGAAAAATATAATTATGAGAAACAATTGACACGTAAATAATTTAAAAGAGTAAAAAGATAATGTTAAGGAAATTTCAACTTAAATAATTTTTAAAAAATAAAAAGATAATGTTAAGAAAATTTTAAAGGATCAAGTAGATAAAAATGATTACAAAAGGATAAAGATAAAAAAGATTAAATAACAAAAATTTTATTTTAAACAATTTTAAAATGTATAAAAATAATCTTATTATATAAAGTTGGGTTTTCGAAGTTGCTAACTCACGGGATCATAACATGTGTCATATCTATCGGTTAGAAATTTTGACACGTGTAAAAAAATATTTTGTTTATAAAAATTTTAAAAATAGAAAAAGATAATTGTGAGAAAAAAATAAAACGTAGATAAATTTAAAAGTGTAAAAAGATAATGATAAGGAAATTCAAATCTATTTTAAAAAAACTTAAAAAGATAATGTTAAGAAAAGTTCAAAGGATCAAGTAGATAAAAAGGATTACAAAAGGATAAAAATAAAAAAGATTACATAACTAAAATCTTATTTTAAACAATTCTACAATGTATAAATATATTTACAATAAAAGAATTTTTAAAATATAAATAACTAATTATAAGAAAACTATATCGATGCATGAAAATTTCTGTGATGTTTCAACTAATTGGTCTAGAAGCTAGCATCATATGATAAAGTAAATTTTGCTCAAAACCTAATGCTTTTGGTATTGGTTTATATGTTTCAATAATTGGCGTCGAAGTATTTTGTTAACGTTTAGTAGGTGTATATCCTATGATTTATTTTATTGGATGAATAAGTAAATTTCTTTCTAATGTATAATATGTTTTACTTTTGATGTGATTATTTAGGGTTAGTGTACTAATATTTTTGTGGATGTGAGGATTTAAAGACATTTGATATGACTATTGTCTTATAATAGAGGTTTTGATCTAAATGTAATATTTTTGTATGCTTCTGCACGCTTTGATAAGTTACAAATTTTGTTGTCAACGACTCAACGTTTAGGAGGTTGATGCGTAAAGATTGATCTCACGGGATGAAAATATAAAATTTTGAAAACATGATTGATGATAAAAAAACTATATAATTTCAAATAATTAATAAAGAAAGAGAAAACTTAAATTAGATAATTTATAAATATTTTACAGAATAACTAATTTTGCTTTTTATATGGGTAATAAAATTTAGTTATAAACCTGCGTAATCGGGTCCCAATAATTTTTTTCTTATACGGGTTATAAATTTTTTATTTTAAACCCGCGTATACGCGGGTCCTAATCTAGTACATATATAAACACAATGTATATTGTAATCCATAGTCGATATAGTATTTTTGTTTCAATAGCCCATGGAGTTCAACAAAACAAACAACATGAAAGTGAACCACGATATCTCGTACTCGTATGTACCTTTATTTGTTTCTGGTTATCTATAGACAGATCAGAAATCGGATGCCTATGTACCACTATGTATTGACAGATCAGAAACTAGTTCAACGCTTTTATATCATTACACTATCCAAAATCACCCAAACTTTGATTTTAGCCAAATCAGTCACAATCGATAATCTAAAACCAGATACCACATACTGTATAAATCAGATCGAAGATCCGACGTTAAAGAGCGTTTTTCCATAGAGAAAAGAGCTAGCCAGAGATAATTTAAGATAGGATCGTCTTTTTTTTTGGTCTCCGGACTCCGATTTCTTCATATTGAAGGAAAATATTACGTATGGGAGGAGTGTTGCATCTTTGTTTCTTCCAAAATAAATATATAAAATTCCCAACGGCCCATAGGAGTGACATAACGAAAACTTTTTAGTGCTTGTGAATTATCATGTTGGATCAAATAAATACCTTTTCATTTTAGGGTTTATTTATAAAGCTATACATATAATTCAGTCAATTAGACAACCAAGTTGACCATATTTAAAACTAAAAGATGATAATTAGATCTTAACTAGGGGTGTCCTATCTGAATATTTTCTAATTTGAAATAGACTAAAAAGTTGGTCATTAGTTTTATCCTGGTGTAAGTAGAAATAGCAAAAAGGTAAAACAATAAGTGTTATTATTCGTTTTCACTTATAATTTATAAAAGGCTGAAAACATGAAAATATTCAAATAAATATAAGGGGGGTGTATTCAAACTTGTATTTAAAGGGATTTATAAAAAATTGACAAATCATATGTTATTCAATCATGGATTTTAAAAAATATAATGAAATCCAGTGTTATTGAATGAATGATTTCAAAATCCATTTTAAAATCCAGTGTTATTGAAACTAATTTGTGGATTTGGTTTTTAATGATTTTGAAGGATTTGAGGGGATTTAAGAGGATTTCCTTAGTTAAAAATACAGATTTTCAAATCTCATGGTTTTAGGTGGAATTTGAAAGAATTTTCAATAAATCATATGAACTTCCATAAAATCATCAAAATCTTATAAAATCCCATAAAAATTCAAATCCCTTAAAATAATAGATTGAAACTCTAGTAGACAAAAAGAGAAACAGATGTTGCTAATAATATTTCGATATATAGTCCGTTACTTAAATTATATATATTTGTATATGATTCATATACATGTTCTTGTTCAAATCCAATTTCTTTTTTAGTAGGACCTAGAACAAAAATGTACAGTGTGACACACTTGCTATTGGAAAAAAAAGGAGAAATGAATGAAACTGGAAGTGAGGAATTTATGTGGAGTGTACCTAATTGGGAGTACGTGAGACAAAACCCAAGTGGAGGAAACGCAGTCATGCACCACTTGTTTCGTCTTTTTAGCTTACGCTACCTTTGTATTAGATTGATACACTTGCGTGTATAAACCTATTCCTATTTACGTATAGTATAACTTGTAGGGATGAACATAAGTCCATATAAGAATGCATTTTCAGATGAGATAAGACCAGATTCTGATTGGAAACACAAGAGTTATTGATGTTACATTTTTATCCGTTGAAAGCATATTTTTCTAATTAGCACGATCCAAAACTAAAAAATTTGGAAACCTACCAAACCTGAATTCGGTAAAGATAATTAATTATGAAAAAGATCCGATTTAGCTATAGAATGACTGCACATTCGTTCGTCCAATCCAACTCCCTTCCAAAAAAACATCATTACCTTTTCGGAGTAATCATTCATTTCTTTCATATGTCATTTCCGGGCCTTGCCGTACCATACTAGTATACGACGATCTAAGTTGGTCATGAATTTCAACTTGACCTGATCACAACTACATATATCCTTAAACTCGTTTTATTTATTTATTTAAGCAACCGATTGTCTTTGGAATAACTCTGGAACGGTTGAACCGCTTTCCTCTAACTTACCGAAAATCAACAAATATTTGGACAAACTTCATGCATCTATATGACCATAACGATTAAACCGTCCCGCAAATCTACAAAACTCGTCATCCTTTTTCGCAGTGGTACTAAGTGGAACCGTATATCTTGAAAAGTTGAACTCTATATCCACATAACAGTGATAACACCATGAGATTTTGTATAATAATTTATATTCGGATTAATGATTTGTTCACTAAAATTTAGCTCAAACAATAAAAACATCCTGCATATATTAATTAATGGTTTTGCCTAACCAAATATTCTATTAGTATACTTTAGCGGTGGCATCTATTCACGAGCCGAAGACGGTATTGGTTACACAATACCCGTCCACTATATATAAACTTTAGCTTCACCGAATTGTTTTATATTGTCAATTTGATCAGGAAAAGTATATATCTTAACACTGATGAGAAAAGAACCTACTAACCCACTCTATAGTTTATATTTATTTACTTTATAAACTTCTCCATATAAGCCTATATATTGACTATAACAGTATTGTAATGGCCTTTTAAGATTCTTTGTTTTTTCAATAATTATAAAAATAATTATACCAACATGTAACAAAATGTCCTAATTCGATGGACGACTGTAAACATTTATAATTGTTAACTTGTCCGCAAATAGCAACAAGGGTCTGAAAGTGGAAATCGATGCGCTTTGGTCATCACCAATTGTCCAATTCACCACAATAAAATGTTGAAGAATCATTCAGCAAATATAAATTTTTTGAACGAAATCAGATAAGGTATATTTAAAAGATACGTACAGCCATTATATTTGATTTTTTCAAAAATTTGTAGGATCTTATTCTACCACTGATTGTATTAAACAATCGTAAAAAAAATTAGTTTATGATTTTAATCTTTAGTCAGCGTAGAGAAAAAAGTCTTATATACAAAAAAAAAAACACTTTTACTATTTCACGCATAGTTATTATAGTTTAAATTATTAATTGTCAAACATACAGATATTCCAAGTAAAATCCATTTTTTCTTATTAATATCATATGGTTATTGGCGATATTCTATTATGTGACGTTTGCTAAAACAAA
Source organism: Erysimum pusillum (assembly GCA_900406355.1). Lineage (NCBI taxonomy): Eukaryota > Viridiplantae > Streptophyta > Magnoliopsida > Brassicales > Brassicaceae > Erysimum > Erysimum pusillum. The sequence goes on along the minus strand of OVBW01000043.1, from coordinate 65,500 downwards.
ACAAAAAAAGTTTTGACTTTTAAACATAAATAGAAATTCACTGCACGAGAGTCGAAACATGTTATTGCTCTTTTGTTTATTAATTCTCTCTGTCTGCATCCTCTCTCGAGAAAGTTGGGGAATCTTCTTACCTCTCCTCCAGTCAAAATAAACCAAGCAGCCTGGAAGAGAGAGAGAGAGTGATGTTCTGTAATGTGATACAGATACTTATATGAGAAGTAACCAAAACAAAACAATAAGGTCTCTCGCTATGTCCCGATGCATAGAGGAGATAACGATCCATAAATATTTATATTTTCGTTTTAAGTTTGTTTTTTAAATTATTGTTTTGTTTTCATCTTCCGTGAAGAGAAGAAGGTATTTCTTCTTCAACAGAGACAAAACCCATCAGACATCTTTACAGCTTTCTTTTCTTCTTCTTTTGGTTTGAGATTTGGGTTTTTCTCAATCTGTCCCTTTTGTCTCAGACAAACAAATTGCAACTGAGAAACATTTTAAAACCCACTTGAAGAAGGAATCTTGGAGACTCTCTCTCTCTTTCTTGTGAGTCTTTCCTTCTATTTTCTCTGCTGAACCAACCTTTAAAGGTTTGATTTTTCATTATGAATGAAGCTGATAAGTTTTAAAGTTGGTTAATTCCTTTTTCATAGGGGTTAAATTAGAATCTCTTTGAGCCATATTGTTTGACCAGATTGAAGGAATCAAACAAAAAGTTGGGTTTTTTTGTTGTCTACTTTGGATTCTTTATTCTACCATCATGATTTGATTGAAGCAAGTTTTTTGCTTGATTCTAGTTTCGTAAAATGTTTTGTGTTGTACCCTTTAATTTTTTTACTTTATCGGTTGGTGAACTCATGAGTCCTATCAATTTCTGAAAATGTAAGCAAGAAGAAGAACAAAAAAAAAAAACTCGATTTCGAGCTTGTTTGTTTGTTTGTTTGTGAAACTTGTTGAAAATGGTTGCTTCGTTTTTTCAGATGGTGCTTCATTGAAAAAGCAAATTAGATATATCCATGGAAGATAGTTTTCTTCAAGCTGATAACGCGGTAATGGACACTGAGTTCATGGATGGATTGCTACTAGATGGTTGTTGGTTAGAGACAACAGATGGATCTGAGTTTCTTAACGCAGCTCCTTCAAATTCTTCCGTTAGCCCTTTTGATCCATCTTCCCTCATGTGGTCTCCAACTCAAGATACATCAGCACTAGTGTCTCAGATGTACGGTCAGGATTGTGTTGAGAGATCGAGTCTTGATGAGTATCAATGGAACAAAAGATGGTGGATTGCACCGGGAGGTGGTGGTTCTTCTGTTACTGAGAGATTAGTTCAAGCAGTTGAACACATTAAAGATTACACAACAGAGAGAGGCTCACTTATACAGTTATGGGTTCCGGTTAACAGAGGCGGTAAGCGAGTTTTGACCACAAAGGAACAACCTTTTAGCCACGATCCCATGTGTCAAAGACTTGCAAACTATAGAGAGATCTCTGTAAATTACCAGTTCTCTGCTGAGCAAGATGATTCCAAGGCCTTGGCTGGTCTGCCTGGAAGGGTTTTCTTGGGGAAGCTTCCTGAATGGACTCCTGATGTTAGGTTTTTCAAGAGTGAGGAGTATCCGAGAGTTCAGCATGCTCAGAACTGTGATGTCCGTGGAACGCTGGCGATTCCGGTGTTTGAACAAGGTAGTAAGATTTGCTTGGGTGTTATTGAGGTTGTAATGACCACTGAGATGGTTAAACTAAGACCTGAGCTTGAAGGCATTTGCAAAGCACTTCAGGTTTGTGTCCTTCTCTAAAGCTTTCAGCTTTTGCTGTTGAAATTGTTTTTCTGAGACTGAGAGGAATGAATGTGTTTCCTTTTCTCAGGCAGTTGATCTTAGGAGCACTGAGCTTCCGATTCCGCGTTCTCTAAAGGTAATCAGAGAAACTACATGAGTTCTTTAAGTTCCTATTTTTGGTATAAATCAGATTGTTTCTTCTTTACTCAGGGATGTGACTTATCCTACAAAGCTGCATTACCTGAAATTCGAAACCTTTTGAGATGTGCTTGTGAGACTCATAAATTACCTTTAGCTCAGACATGGGTCTCTTGTCTTCAGCAAAGCAAAAGCGGGTGTCGTCACAACGATGAGAACTACATCCATTGCGTATCAACCATTGATGATGCTTGCTACGTTGGTGATCCAACAGTCCGCGAATTCCACGAAGCTTGCTCTGAGCATCACCTCTTGAAAGGCCAAGGAGTTGCAGGTCAAGCCTTCTTGACCAATGGACCTTGTTTTTCGTCTGATGTATCTAACTACAAGAAATCAGAGTACCCTCTTTCTCACCACGCTAATATGTACGGTTTACATGGTGCGGTTGCAATTCGCCTGCGCTGCATCCACACGGGCACTGCTGATTTCGTCTTAGAGTTCTTTTTGCCGAAAGACTGCGATGATTTTGAGGAGCAGAGGAAAATGTTGAATGCTCTTTCAACTATTATGGCTCATGTGCCAAGAAGCTTAAGGACTGTTACAGATAAGGAACTAGAAGAAGAGAGTGAAGTTATAGAAAGGGAAGAGATAGTAACTCCAAAGATAGAGAATGCATCAGAACTACATCATCCCCACGGAAATTCCTCATGGAGTGCCTCTCTCGAAGAAATCCAGCAGAGTAATAGTAGTAATCCTCAGAATATGGGATTGGTGTTTGATGGAGGAGACAAGCCAAATGATGGGTTTGGGCCGTTTGGCTTGAAGAGAGGTTTTGACTACACCATAGACTCTAATGTCAATGAGAGCAGTACTTTCTCGACTGGCGGTTTCAGTAGGATGGCAGAGAAAAAGCGTACGAAAGCAGATAAAACCATCACTTTGGATGTTCTTCGACAGTATTTCGCAGGGAGTCTGAAAGATGCAGCCAAGAATATCGGTGGTAAGCAGGATTTTTCTATCTTCTTGATTGAATTTATTGAGAAGTCCTAAGGCTGATCTCTTCTTTTTGCCTCTTTCTTGTCTTGGGAAATTTTCAGTTTGTCCAACGACCTTGAAGAGAATATGCAGGCAGCATGGGATACAGAGATGGCCTTCAAGAAAGATCAAGAAAGTGGGGCATTCTCTGCAGAAAATCCAACGGGTGATTGATTCGGTTCAAGGTGTTTCTGGTCCTCTTCCAATAGGCTCCTTCTACGCGAATTTCCCCAATTTAGCCTCACAGTCACAAGAACCATCACAACCAGCCAAGACCTCACCTCCTCCTCCGCCGCCATTGCAGCTTGCAAAGTCCCCTGTCTCCTCATATAGTCACAGTTCAAGCTCTAGCCAATGTTGCTCCAGCGAAACACAACTAAACAGCGGTGCTACAACCGATCCACCTTTAGCTGATGTAGGAGGTGCATTGAACAAGACGAGCAGCGAAATCGACCTTCAAAGTTCGAGTCTTGACGAGACTATTTTAACTCTCTCCAGTTTAGAAAACATCCCACAGGGCACCCACTTGTTATCATCTCAAGATGATGACTTTCTGAGGATTAAAGTTAGCTATGGAGACGAGAAGATAAGATTCCGGATGCGGAACTCGCGCAGGTTAACAGATCTTTTGTGGGAGATCGGGAAGCGTTTTAGCATAGAGGATATGAGCAGGTATGATCTAAAGTACTTAGACGAAGACAATGAATGGGTTTTGTTGACTTGTGATGAAGATGTAGAAGAGTGTGTAGATGTCTGCAGAACTACACCGAGTCATACCATTAAGCTTTTGCTCCAGGTTTCTTCTCATCAATTCCATGAACGTTCTTCAGCTGCAGGGTACAATTTATGGCACTAAATAAGAGAAGGAAAGAGGAGAAAGAAGGGTTTTAGGACATGACATAAAAGAGTATACTGTACCTTTGTGTTCTGTAACAATTGTTTATAATTTTACTTTTGTTTTTTTTTATTCTGAATGATTTCTAGGAGGTGCTTTGGTTTTGTTATTTAAAAACGCACCAGAGAGAAGAAAAACATGTAAAGATCCTTTCTTCCTGAGAAATTGAAGACTGGTTTTTTTCTTTCTTTTTCTGTTTCTGAAGTTCCTATGTAATGCGGTTTTCAAATGTAGATACTTATAAAAGAACTTCGATTGTTTCCATAATTGTCATATACATCTTAGGAAAACGCAAGTATAAGAAACTAAAACAAACAAAAAAACATTTACCAAATTATATATTGTTTTCAAAACATTTTTACAAAACATTAAACTGAAATTCTTAAAAGCTCAAGATTTTTCTTTTGTGTTTCTACAAGTCTCGTCTCGGCGTTCTTGTAACCTCCGGTGACGGGGACGAGACGTTTCGAGCTTCATGAGACCGACTCTGTACGGCTAAGTACTCAAGTGCCACAACTATGTCACCTATAAACGGTCGATAATGAGCTTCTTCGTTCAGACACATTGCGATTATCGCAATCGCATAGTTTAAACACCTTTTTGGGTATTTTCCTCGTAGAGATGGATCCACTATATGTCCAAACTTCTTCTGATCCTTGAGGTATGGACGTGACTGCAGGGACAAACAAAATTTTTGTTTAAATGAAAGTAGGATTTTTGAATTCTGGTTTAATCCGGTTTAGTAGTTACTTACCCAGGTAACAAGATTCTGCTCGCCTTGCTTTTGACTCAAATCAATAGCTTTTCTCCCACTAATCAGCTCAAGCAACACTACACCAAAACAGTAGATATCCGATTTAACGGTTAGTTTCCCGCTCATTGCGTATTCAGGAGCACAGTAACCGTAAGTTCCCATGACGCGGGTCGATACATGAGTTCGATCACCTACTGGACCGAGTTTCGCCAATCCGAAATCCGAGAGTTTTGGATTGAATTCTTTGTCTAACAATATGTTTGCGGATTTCAAATCGCGGTAAATCACTGGCGGGTTAGCTGTGCAGTGAAGATACTCTATTCCTCGAGCTGCACCAACCGCAATTTTCATTCGAGTATTCCAGCTTAATGGTTCTTGATGTGACTCAAGATCTGAAAATCAAACAAAAGAGTCAAAATCCGAAATTGAAAATCCTTAAAAGAATACAGCAAAACACTTTTAACAACAATGGATTTAAGTAACAAACCAAAAAGGTGATCTTCTAAGCTTCCCATTGGCATGTATTCATAGACAAGAAGTCTCTGATCACCAGAAGTACAGTAACCAATCAAAGTAACGAGATTCGGGTGATGCAATAAGCTAAGCATAAGAACTTCTACTATGAATTCTCGATTTCCTTGAAGCCCATCTGGATTCAATTGCTTAATAGCCACTACCTGCTTTCACCAATCAAATCAAATTACATCAAAATCTCATAAAAGCAGAGTTTCTCTTTAAAGGATTTTTTTGAAGAAGAGAAACAGAGAGATCTGACTTGTCCTGAATCTAAACGTCCCTTGTAAACCCTCCCAAAGCCTCCTTCTCCGAGCAAATTCACTTCCCGGAAGTTTCTTGTAGCTGCAGCTAACTCCTTGAACGTGAAACTCCGAGCTCCACCACCAGGTTTCGGACTATTCACTTTACCGTTAACTGTTCCAATTCCACAGAAATTAACCCAAAATGTGTGAAACAGAGACAACAAAAGGGACATGATTAAAAACAAAAACTCACCTAAGATACCCGAAATAGACTCTGTTCCTGTTGTATCACTTCCATTGACTGAAATCACAAAATCATAAAGACTATTACATTATAAACAAAGAAAAAACGAAACCTTTATGAAAGTTTAGGCTTGGAATTGAAAAGAACCTGATGAATCGGTTGGATAACGAGAGTTACATCGAGCTGTATCAATGTCAACTCTTATGTCTTTGGTTCGAGGATTCAAACAAGAGAAGCAAGTCATCTTCTCTTCTCACAACACTATTACAACAATGGCGACGAAGAAGGGATTTTCTTCAGAAATGGAGCTGGTTTTTAAGAAACCCAGCTCCGAAAATCCCACACCAGACACAAAACCTGACAAAAATTACTAAAGAATTCTCAAAAAACCTAGGATTTGGGTCTGAAGAAACTAAAAAGGGTTAAAAGAGATTTGATCTCTGTGTATCTCCTTGGATAATTCCAGAAAACAAAGGAACAAAACTTTTGGCAGAGTAAAGGAGATAATTGAATCGGCGATAGATTGCAGGAAGAGAGAGAATATAACACACAATTGTTTAAAAAAGAAAACTGAAGAGTTACTAAAATTATACAAATTCCATCTAATCGCGACAAAGATGACAAGGATCTTCAAACCAGAAATTAAAAAAAGGTAAAACAGTAAGAGAAAATCACGGGGACTTCAATTTTTAACAACTGCTTAATTTCTTCTGTGTAAAAACTTATGTTTTCATTTTTAGTTGGAGCTACTACTACTACTATTAGTATTTAAGTGGTAGAAGACGACGAGTTTCGTTTTGTTGTTTTCGAACTAGGACCCCTTTTTTTTCTTTTATTAAAGAAATGGATCATCTTTCTTTCAAAATTTTAAAAATATTTCCCCAAAATTTATTGAACTCTTTTATCATCATCATCAGAGGTCCCCATCGTGCTTTAAATTACCATTATACCCTCTTGGATAATCACGAAATTGGTCGATCGAGATTCCGATAGAACCCTCGAACAGTACAGTGTCGCGAGAACACCCATGAGGCCGACAGTGGTTTTCGAAGTTGAGATCTTGACAAATGGACGGTCCTGATTAAGAAATCTTGACCTTACGTTTTCATTTTAGGTCCAACTTGTTTTCTAATTATTAGTGGTCACACTCTCGTCTTTTTACCGTTTTAGCATATATTGTTCCTAGGGTTCTCTTGTTCCTATCATAATAATGATATTAATGGCTACTTTATAATCAATCAATTATTAGCTCATAAGTTTTTAATTTCACCTATCAAATCTTTGCTTTTTATCAACAAGCTGTGTTTTTTTTTGTTTTTCTCTTATTTATGACATTATTGTTGATTTTGTAACCACTCACAACATCTAACATTTAAAGCATGTTAATGCCATTTAATTTTAACAACATGAAATTAATTACCAAACCAAATTTTATTCAATGAGCGTTATTCCTTCTACTTTTGGAACTCTTTTTTTCAACTATTACCATCCAAATTTGTTATTACGCCTTCCAGTTTATATTAGTTTGACAAAATATATACTCCTAGTTTTGTATTTCCAATAGAGATATATTTAAGGTGTTTTATGCAATGTGTTAATAAGAATAACGTTTACCTTTGTGTATCAGTGTATGTATATGCTTGTATGTATATGCAAATTCTACAGTCTCCTAAACTAAATTCTTTAGCTCCATGGTATAGTGTGGTTTTTACTTACGGATAATGACAAACATACAAATCATCAAAGCCACAATATTAGCAAAGTTTGATGGCTCATGAAAAAAAAAAAAAATTAAAACGTGAAAATTAAGCTTAAAACAAAATAAACATCATTTTACCAAAAAAAAAAAAGAAAAAAAAAACATCATCACTAGAAGACAAAAGGCAACAGCAATCCAATAAGATACAAGGAGTATGTTAAAGAGCTTGGTATGAGCGTTACAACGTTCTCTGCATGGTCTAGAAAGGCGTAAGCTTTATGAGGCTTAAATGCTTCCATTCCTTGGATTCCAACTCTGGTGATAGTATTGCTCTCGGGGATTGTAGTAGAGAAGGTAGAAAGAGTCGGATATATTATATGTCGACAAATCTTAACTTGGTCTCTTCAATTATATTTTTCCAAGGATGAGGCAAAACATAGATATAACTGGACTATTGATGTTTCTTGACATCTTCTAGAACACATAGTTAAATTCCTGTTATCCTGTATGTATAAAGCCAAGATCAATGTTCGACTGGAGTTTAGCTATTTTACCCTTATATAAGAACATTTACGTCATTTTTATTTTTTTAATAAAGACCATTTACGTCATTTTGGATGTCTTCTTTTTAACTGTGTTCAATGAAGGGTCCCTTCAATGAAAAGTAAAAACTAGTACTGTATATGGTGTATATGGAGTATTATTATTTATTTAATTTGAAACATAACAAATACCGTATAAAACGAGAAAAGGTATTCCGATACAGTACATTTAAAATGGAACCTGCGGAATGTACAATCGGAATCCACGAACGTTTGCCTCAAATACATAAAACGGGATATGATTAATACTGGTGAAGATATCAACCAATGGTTAGAGAGGAAAATAAATATCACGAGACGACGAGACCCCACCAAGGCCCAAGCAAACACGTTCATGTAAATCCCGTGACGCGTGAGCCCCTCTCGACAAAATTTAACGACTGCTGATGAAGGCAGACGAAAACCTTGCATATAATTCAAGGGCTACAATTTAATGATTTTACTTATACTTAACAGATTTGAGAATTATATATGTATGTATTCGTATCTAAATTTAACAATTTGTAATATATCCCGTTACCGAGGAATTTGAAAGTCGAAGCCGGCAAAAGTTTTCCAAGACGGAAAGAAACTGACAACTCTTACAACAAGTCAAATGCCAAGGACACAAATCTACCAATACCCTTTTGTTTCATATTCTCGTATTGCCAAGGTTAAAAGTTAATACATTACGAAAATATATATTTGATATTTGAAAATTATGGGAAAATTAAAAATATAAATTATATTCTACAGCCTGCGGGACTCGTGTGGTTTTTCTTCTCTTTTTACCCCTAAAAAAATTATGGAAGTTGCAACAATCTGTACAATAGAGAGAGACTTGTCCCATATATTTTCATGTCACAACAAATGAGCCATGACTTTCCACAAGATTTTCATACCAGAAAATATATGGCTGAGATAGCCAATGGAAAATGCCTCTTCTTCTTCTTCCTCTTTCAAAGATCCATATTCATCTTCAGAGCTGTAATGCCAGATCCGGATGCTGCGATGAGGACGAACCAGTCTGCTGATTAGAGCCAGGAGAGTTTGGTGAGACGAGCCTCGCGTTAAGGTCTGGCGGAAACCGGTGGAATTCCTGTTTGGTGTAAGGAAATAACAACCCTTGTTGTTGCGAGCCCGGCGTGGCCTCGTTGGTTATGTTTGGTTGTTGCTGTCTCGCAATCCCGAGCATCTGATTTGCATTAGGGCTAAATCCACTGAAGCCGCGGATGAGGCCGTTGCTGGTCTCAGTTTTGATCAGTGGTCCTGACTGGCGAGAGGAGGATGATGATGGGTGATCGGTTTCTGAATTCAAGACACGAGCGGGTGGTGGTGCGGTCTCTTCGACGCCTTGAGAAGAAGAATGTTTGTTTCCTATGAATGCGCTCGAGACTGAAGCGGTTGGAGACAGGATTCTGTTAGAATGATCATCAGAGACTACGTCATTAGAACACTTTTGTTTTCCGGACGACATTAATAAGTTTTGTTTCTGAGAATCATCCTCTTCAGGTCCTGCTGGGTTCTCTCCAACCCATCCTACACCAAACTTGATTCCAGGGGGCAATACGGTCTCAATTCTCCTCGATGCAATTTTCCACGCAACAGGACCGAGATTCGCAGCATATCGTGCTAGACTCCTCGCGTAACCGTACTCCATGTTCAGCCCAACCTGATGAATAAGGAAAACAATGATCAGACTCTTGTTTCTCTATACAAATGGATAAAGAGTTGGCAATACGTACAGGAATTAACTGTTTTAATTCGTCTTCAAGCGTTGTCAAAACCGACGGTTCCTGGGTAGAAGTCGAGAGGTGGTTGTAGGTATCACGTCTGTTATCATCAACATTGAAATGTTTCATCCCATACTTGTTAACCGCCTTCACAACCGAAGCTACAGAGAAACCAATAAGATGGTTTATACTGGGAAAAAAAAAGGGTCCGAAAGAAGGTAGAGCAAAGGCAGAGATTATTTACGTGGAAATTCGTTCTCCCAGTCTATTGACCAACCACTTTGGGTTTCACTGTTATGATTGATTCTAACTGATGATTCTGCTTGACGGAATTTGTATGGAGGAGTCTTTCTTAAATTGTAAGCACCAGAAAATTTATTAGAGCTATCTCCTCCAGGAATGAGCGCATCAGCTGATATTTCAGAAGCAGTACGGTCAATCGAAAATGGTTCAGGCTGTTTCTTTGGCGGACGGCCTCTTTTGGCAACTTTTGGCTGCTGCTGCTGTTGTTGTTGGTTTTGTGGTTCTTCATCATCACTGTCTCGCCTTAAATTCTCAAAGTCCTTTTTCGCCAATTCTTGTATAGCCCGTGCCTACAAGCCAAAATTACACACTATTTTCAGAATCCTGGAACGAAATTTCAAAAGAAGAATAGTCAAAAAAAAAAAAAATTAAGGACATACCTGTCGATAATATACAGTGTCTGCTGAATTGTATTCCATTGCATTTGTACATATTAAAAAAATATCTCTCTGCAATAAGAACATGGCGAGAAGTGATATTTATCAGAGAGGGAAGAAGCTGTTCCAACACCAATCTCCACACAAATTCACATATATTCAAACTGGGAGACAATTTTAAGTCTAAACAGATCAACAGTTACTTCGAGTTAAACAAAACTTCTGAAACAGCCCTAGTTCTTCACCCTATACTACATGTATCATCATTGGTTGGTTAGCAGTCTCATAACTGAAAGAAAACGCACGCAAACAACACCAAAGCAATGATTCTATATATAAATAAACCATGAGAAGCCGTAAGAAAGTTCCGAAATGAAGATGCCAAGTAACAAAACTTTCTGTAGCTATCAAATATGGAACCAAATCGAAAAGCATCAAAACTATCAAGGAAGAGTTCAATGGACTCAAAGTACAAGACTTACTTCAAATTGTTCTAAACTGGCATATGCTCCAGAGTCTAATTTCTTCCGCACTGTGCTAAAATCCATTGGATTCGTAATAATCTCATGATAATCAGGAAGCTGAAAACACATACCAAACGTAGATAAGACAAACTGAAGTATTGTAACATTAACGAGCTTAACATCAACAAAAGGGAAAATCACCTCCTCAGGATCAACTGGGTCTGAGTAAACGCCATAAGTATCCTTCCTTCAAGTGTTTGTAAAACAACAACGATCAGAAAAACCAAAACACCCAGTGTGGAATCACTTGAACCAAAATACGAAAAATGAGAGAGCAAGGAAATGAGCATACTTTTGAAGTCTATCGAGGATGAACACCAACAACTTTTTGTCTGGCAAAGGTGTAGTGGGGCCAGACTCCACGGGAGACCCTGTCCACATGTAAATGAACAACCAAAATTTTTAATTTAATCCGCAGAAAAATTCCTCGCTTTAATCCTCGTACGAACTTTCAGTTTATTGCCTTTTCAAGAATTAAATAAAGGGAATTAAAAAAAGGTTGTTTTATATCTATATATATACCTTGAAGAATGTCTGTCGCTTTCGAAGCCTTTTCTCCCTGCAGAATAACCAACAGATTATCATCATCATCAACTCCAAGTATCCATAAAAAGGTAAGCTTTCGTAAATCAAAGATAACAAGTACATGTGTGTGTGTTCATGTTCATGTTTAAGCAAGAACCGAATGAGAAAACACAGTACGAAACTGATAGTAAGGAAAAGACAAATTGGAACTTGTTTTCAGACATGATGGTTTCAGTGCAGAGGGCATCTTTTAATTCAGGTAATCTAACGATTTAATTACCAGAAAGCAATATAATATTCATACATAAATATTGCAAATTAAAAAGGAGAGAATAAAAACTGATAAACACACCCAAGAATTTTCTTAGCCGAAGACAAAAAAGGGAAAATTAAAATTACAGAAAAGCTGAATTATGAATTCCCCACCAATTAAAAAACAAGAGGGAAAAAAAATGACTCAGTCAAACTCATCCCACTCACTCAAATCTAATATTCAAGCAGAGAAGACGAACACAACAAACGCGCGAAATCCCCAACTAATATTTAAACCTAATTTCTCAGAATGACTTGATATTTTTTTTTTTTTTTTCCTATCTCAAGAGCTAATTAACATTAAATTCGAATTTGGGAAAACGAATTCGATCCAGAAGGAATTCAATTTCTACCGTATAATCAGATCCGGCGGCGGCGGCGATCTTCCGTCTATTGACGGAAGCCTCGGGAGTGTCGTCGAGGTTCAGATCGGAACCTCCGGATTGGGAATTAGGAGAATGTCGATGAGAGTGAGAGTTCAATCCATGTAAAAGCCTATGTTTCTTCTCTCGGCGCTCGTCATCGTCGTTGTCTTCGGCGTCTTCATCGTGCTTGATCCAGGGGGAATCGGAAGAAACGCCGTTTGAATTAGGGTTCCGGCGTTTGGATCGGGTGGCGGAGTTGGGAGCTTGATTGAGAGGATTAGGGTTTTTGGAACCGGATCTATGGTGGTGGTGGTCATCGTCATCCTGATGACTTTTGTGTTGCTGCTGTAATTGTTGCTGTTTGATAGCTCGTTTCTGAAGGTCTAGAAGAGATGGCCTTCCTTTCTTCTTCTTCTTCGTCATTGTATCTGCTACCTCACCCATTTTTTCTCTCTCTTGTTTCTCTCTCTATCCCTCTCTCTCTCTCCTCTTCCCCTTTCTCTTTCTCCTCCTAGACAGGCGTTTGGTTTTGTGTTTTCTTTCGTTTTAAAAATTTTTTTGATTAAAATTTTAATTCGCACGTGCCGAGAGTGTGTAACGTAGACCTGAGATAAATCAATCATTTCTATCAACTTACTGGACATGTTGGGCTACGAATTATTTGGGCCGTAATAGGCCCGTCATTAGGGTCGTTAATATGGGTCGTTTTTTATTGTGGAAGTACTTTCTCGTACAGAACTTGATTGCATATATTTTGACTATGTAGTATATATTTTGACTAGATTGCGTTAGGACTTGGGACTACTGTATATAGTAGTAGTATCTTTTTATTTGATGGACGTTCTGCATGCCCTGTGTGATTTATATAGAAACAATTTTTCCAAAACTATTTTATTTACCAGTAAATGCAAATTGGAGTTTTGTTAAAGAAATTTCCGAGTTTCTAAAAATTTCACTAAAATAAGTAAAGTTTTGTCAAAGGAGTATTTAAAGTAGGATATGAAGTAAATTCTAATAAACTGAAAGTAAAAGGGAATTTAAATATGGAAAATATATAAATTTTTGTTTTTAGAAAAATATATAACAAAAAAAAGGATCAAAAGATTTTTCTGAAAAATACCGATTTTAACGGTATGAATTAGAGATGGTTTTCTACGCAGGAGTTCAAGAACAATTCAACCAATTAGATGTCACTAAATGATGTACAGTTTTCTCGGATCCTTTCAAAGAAAAATGTGAGAAAACGGAAGGTGACCTTGCATCAAGATCGGTATGATCATGATCATGTTCTTTATTTCTAAGTTTTCATTTATCTGAGAAAGAGAAATCTCGATCTCATTTGGTCAGATTATAAAATTTGGAGAAATCTTAAGGAGTTTAATAGGATGTGTGTGACACATTCTTCAACATGCTTTGGTTTCAGGGGACGGATGCTTCTTCTCAAGTGAAGGAGGCGTTGCAATTAGCTGAATCATTTGCATCATTGAAGTTTACTTCATCTGTTAATTTGTGAGCATTATAATCCATTTTGTTTATATCATGCATGTAAAAGAAAATAACATTTACCAGAGAATTGAAGAACACACTCTTCTTTTTTTTTTTTTTCAAATTGAACTGAATATTATTAACCCACTAAAACCGATGTCACGACCCTGATGTCTACCTTTATGAAATCATATATTTTTTTTAATATATATAAAATTATATCATATAATTAATCAGGACATGTAGTATAATATATTTGTGTTGTTTTCATGTATTAACCGAATTTAAATACTGAAACAAAGTAATATGCCTTAACAATTTTGGGACAAATCTACGTTTAACAAGATTGGAGCGGCCATTCCGTTCCAAAGTTTGATCCTGATTATAACAATAGCAATGACGCGGAAGAACAGTCTAACCTAATCAACAAACTCAGGGTTCAGGGTTCATCATACAAACCTATATTACAACGCTAGGTTAAAAAACATTTGGAATTTGAATGAAATACAGAGATAACTCATCTAGAAACTGGTCTTAAGAGGCTAATTAAGCAACCAAAGACTAAAAATGAAAATGGAAATATAGGTTTGATTTGAACAAAAGGAGACGAATAACAAGTTCCATAATTGTTGATTGCAAGACAATCCCAATTCAGTGATCAAACCTCAAACTAATCATATCACTGTGTCGTCTCACTGCCTTGCCAAGTCAGTTCAATGATCAGGAAGCACCAACTTTAATACTTCCATTTCTCAAATGACACCAATTGGTGCTTCTTTTCTAAATGTAGGCTATTATGAATCATTGCACTCACTTGCTCCTCTCTCACTACCTGATTCCTTGAACCAGTCAAATAGACTTCACAAAAACTTCAAAATCCGATCATTTCCACAACTTTCACATTAACATATTGATAGTGTCATCTACAACACTAGCGGGGGAGGTAAATTTAAGTTTCTCTTAGGCATATCATCAAACACATTTAATAATGCATTATGTTTAACTTCATATATAATACTAGAATAAATCATTCGTCTAGTATACGAGTTGTTCTATACTCAGGTTAAAAAAATCAATATCTTCTAATACCAACACTTAATCACAGCACGTCTCACATGATCAATCTCAGGAATGAAAATCTCAAGCAGGGGCAGAGTGCGAGAGAGAGAGAGAGCATCAGCAAACCAGTAGTTATCAACAAGCGAACTTACCTGTGAAGTTCAGAGATCAAGTGTATCCCATCATCTGCTCTCTCTCTCTCTCTCTGCACCATAACTTCTAATCCTAACTCTTTAAAAAACCTGTAATCAATTCATGCAATAACACTAAACTGCATATCAAATAAAACCTTAATCTAATTGAACAATGGATATAAACGAACATCTAAGACTAGCAAACTATGCGAGAACAAGATTCATCGACGATTGAAAGATCAAATGTTATCCTTTGTTATGGCGGCGATGCAGGAGCTATATACAGCAATTTCTCCCAAACCGAACATTTTAAAATCAGTAGCCCTAGAAAATGAACAAATCCAAATCGAACCGGATGACCGACGCAGCAAACCGGACCGGATCCTAGAGAGATACTGTAGATATTAATGCGAATAAATATATGCGTAATTACTGCTATAGATTTAAAATTAATTATTTAGGACCAAAATAAGGGCAATGAGTCATATCACTTGCCGCTGAATGCTCACGCTGAGAAGAAGCACAAGAGAAAACACATAGGCAAAGGCCAAGGATCAAAACTAGAGAAGGTGAGAGCCAATAACGAGAAACCACACGGATCGATGACGTGGCGAAACATATTTGAAATCCCGCCTAAACCCCTCAGTTTTTACATTTCGTGCGAAATTTCAATTTTTCAATATCCTTTATTGATTGACCAAAGATATTTTTACAAGCCTTTCCCCACTAGCCCTTTCTCTTCTCCTTGGCCTCTTACTTGAATCTCCCACAAAGCGTACAAATCACAAACACGTTCAATTCCTTCTTCTCTCTCTCTTTCAAACCCTACGCTCTTCGTCGTCAAGGTATTTTGATTCGATTCTCTTCGTTTTCTAGTTTGATTTTTCCTGTTTATTTATCGAATTCATTTCGATTTTGTCTGTTCGATCTGTTTAGGTGTATTCATATTGATTTTTATGTGTTTGAAATTTGAATTTCATGTTTGGACGTTTGCGATTTATGATGTACTTTCTTAGTTTCTATAGCATATCAAATTCATATCGATTATGTATATCGATCTCTTTTGGTGATTATTTTCAATTATCGGTTTTATGTATATGATTGAATGTTCTCTAGCTTGCGATAATGGAAGTATACTTTTCTAGTTTCTTCGCTGATCGTGTGATACGTTCGCAGATTCAATTATGAAAGGAGGTAAATCAAAGACTGAAACCAGGAGCTCCAAGTAAGTTTCAGCCAGATCTATTTGTGAATTTTGTTTGTTTGATCTCCGGAATATAGATTCGTGTCCATGTCGTTGTTTGTTTTTCTGAATCATATGTTGCTTAATTTTGGCGGTGATAGGCTCTCAGTGACCAAGAAACCTGCTAAAGGAGCAGGGCGTAGCAAAGCAGCTGCTAAGGATCCAAACAAACCAAAGAGGCCAGCCAGTGCCTTCTTCGTTTTCATGTAATCATCGACTCCGATCCCTCAAATTTTCTATGTTCAGTAGTTTCCATGGATAAAACTTTTTTGCCGTACAAAAGTTTTTTCATCTGGCTACTACCAATTTTTTCCAAGGTGAGATTAGTAGAACCCTTTGTCTGCTATCTTCGAGTCAAAAAAGTATCTGATAGTAGTCCAACGAATCTCTTATTATCCTTATTTTGATTTGATTGTTGATGGTTCCATTATTCTGTGTGTTAAATACTTGTGTTGACTTTTTGTGATGTGTAGGGAAGATTTCCGTGAGACTTTCAAGAAGGAAAACCCCAAGAACAAGTCTGTAGCAACTGTGAGTGTTATTTGTGATCATTTTAAAAAACTTATTCTATATGTTCCATCTTAATCTTGTGGATTTGTAAAAGTGTACTGATGGTCAATTTCAATGGATGAACAGGTTGGAAAAGCTGCAGGAGACAAGTGGAAATCCCTGTCAGATGCTGTACGTTTTCTCTCTGAACAGTTTGACCAAAGTTGTGTTATGATATCAAAATGTCACGTTTGTTAAAGTAAGTCTAATAATATGTTGGGTGTTGTACATTTCAGGAGAAAGCTCCTTATGTTGCTAAAGCTGAGAAACGCAAGGTTGATTATGAGAAGAACATGAAAGCTTACAACAAGAAACTGGTAAATCAAATGTCAATTTAAATAGAGTGATAGTTATTGAAGTCTTTTGACTTAATCATATGATTCGTGGTGGTTTCAGGAGGAAGGTCCAAAGGAAGATGAGGAATCTGACAAGTCAGTGTCAGAGGTCAATGACGAGGATGATGCTGAGGACGGTAGCGAAGAGGTTAGTAATTGAGTCTCTTAAAGTGATTTTACATCATTGCACATGTAAAGAGCTTTGTTTTTTTAACTCTTGTTACTTGGGTGTATAATTAAAATGCAGGAGGAGGACGAGGACTAAGAAGTTGAAGTTGTGGTAGCATTAGTATAGATGGCTGCAAGAATCTGTCTGGGGGTTTTATCTTTTTTTTTCTTCTTCTTAAAATGTTAATGGGGCTAATTAAAAGGGGTCTTTCTTTTTATCTTATCGTATTTCCACAACCTCCCACTAAAGCCCTTTGGATGGAGAAAGTGAATTGTAGAATGTTTAGATGGTGAAAGAGAGACTTGCAGCTCTGTACTCTTTGCTCTATGAAACCATTTAGTTTTTCTTTAACCTTTTCTCAGTTTTTTATATTGTTGATGATGTTGGTTAAATCTGTAGTTTATAAAAGAAATGTCACTATAGTGTTATGTGCCTTAAACTCTAGTTTGATTCGTTATCCATGAAGTTTGAACTGTAAAGTCTATAATTCATGCTCACAGAATGATTTTCATCGTAATCATGGTTAGTTAGATTGATGTGGGTTAACCACTAACTCGCTCCTTTTTTTTTGGCTCAACATCTCATTTCAATTTAACCAAATCAAAGGTACCACTAACTCGCTCTTAATCACGGTGTTTCGCAAACTGTAATCAATCAACTGGTTTGGCTAAATTAACTTAAATTACGCAAGTTTGCAATATATATAACAAGGGCATGTTGACTTAGTTTCCTTCAGAAAGAGCAAGTATTCCATCTTTGAACTTAAGTTTTAAAAAAGAAAGCAAGTAATCCGTTACTAATTTTCTATTCTTCCATGAGCGTCTTTGATGAGATCATTTTGCTTAAAGGGAATGAAACACAAGATTGAAGAATTTATATTATTTAATCATTTACAGATATGCAAAGTTTACATAATTTAAACATAAGATTACAAAATTTATGATTTAATAGCTAGCTATTAGGAACGAAGATTCGAGTATGATTCCATAAAGCCTCGCTTTCGAATTTGACCTAACCGATCTATTATTCAAAGTAAATAAGTAGAAATTACAAAGCACAGAAGAAAACACATAGGCGAGAAAGCGCGAGAATGTAAAAGCCAGTGATGAGAAACCACTAGGATCGATGACGTGGCAAATATATTTGAAATCCCGCCTAAACCCCTAAAGATTTTTCACATCTCGTGGGAAATTGAATTTTCAATATCTTTTTTTGTCATCAGATATTTACATCCCCCACTATAACCCTCTTCATCTCTCGGCCTCTCACTCGAATCGTTCACAAAGCGTACAAATCACAAACACGTAGTATTCTCTCTTTACTCTCTCTCTTTCTATTCTCATACCATACGAAGATCTTCGTCAAGGTAAATTTCCTCCGATTTCCTTCGTTTTCTTCTTGATTTTTTCCAGTTTCCGTCTCTAATTCCTCTTGATTCTGTGCGTAATCGATCTCTAGATGTGATAATTTTCTCTCCGTAGTTTTTTTTTTCTTGCGCTTACAACCGAATATCGTCTATGGTTAATTTCTCTCTGTTTGATTGTGTTTCCTATTTATACTGATTTAGTGATATTTCTGCAGAATTGATCATGAAAGGAGCTAAATCAAAGACTGAAACCAGGAGCTCCAAGTGAGTTTTACACCTAGATCGATTCTTCTGTTTTCTAGTTACTTCATAGATCTCTGGATTTCAGATCCGTGTTCAAATCCTTGTTGTTTTCTTACTTAATTTTGTGGTGTTGGATAGGCTCTCTGTGACTAAGAAGCCTACTAAGGGAGGCAAAGGTGCTGCTAAAGATCCAAACAAACCAAAGAGGCCTTCCAGTGCCTTCTTCGTTTTCATGTAATCATCTCCTTCGATTCTTCAATTCCCTCTGTTCAGTAGTTCTATGGAATAACTTTCTTGCGGTCAAAAGTTTTGAGTCTGACTCTTAGTATCGTTGAAGGTGAGATTAGTAGCCATCCTTAGTTTCTATAATGAGATGATCATATTGATGTGATTCTCTGTTTATACTTTCGTTGACTTTATAATCCAATTAATATGCCTAAAATATTCATAAACTAATTCGACTTTTAGCCCCCAAAAAAAAAAAACTAATTCGACTTAAGATTGGTGTGTTAATATTCGTTGACTTTTGTGATCTGAAGGGAAGATTTTCGTGAGACTTACAAAAAGGAGCATCCTAAGAACAAATCTGTCGCTGCTGTGAGTTGTGATTTGCTGCTATCCCAAAACTTCTTTGATGTGAATTTCACTGTAGCATTTGTATTAATGGCAGTGAATTTGAATGAATATCAGGTTGGCAAAGCTGGTGGTGAAAAGTGGAAATCCTTGTCAGACTCTGTATGTTTCTAAGCTTATCTAAGATCGTCTAGTATCTCACATGGTGCAAGCTTTGTGTATGTTCTAACCTGTGGGTTTTAAAATAATGTAGGAGAAGGCTCCTTATGTTGCTAAAGCTGATAAGCGCAAGGTTGAGTATGAGAAGAACATGAAAGCCTACAACAAGAAACTGGTAAAATCAGATGATTGAAAGCTGAGTTAATGTTTTTACTAATCACATTATGGAAGTATGAGTTATGTTTATACTAATCACATGATTAAAAGGCTGAGTTATGTTTGTTACTAATTATGATTGAAGGAAATAATGCTAAACATTGATTATGCATAACAATGGTATGCTGTGTTTTCAGGAGGAAGGTCCAAAGGAGGATGAGGAATCTGACAAGTCAGTATCTGAGGTTAATGATGAGGATGATGCCGAGGATGGGAGTGAAGAGGTAAGTGGGGGATTCTATTAGTTTATTCTACATTTTTGCATTAAGTAGCTTTTGTATGAAGTCAATGGTAGGTCCGTTCAAGTTATTTAGATGAGTAGCATATTAAATAAAAGCTTTGTATTAACTCTGTTATATATGCAGGAGGAAGATGATGACTAAGAAGTTGATGTTGGGTAGCATAATATAGAAGGCTGCAAGGAATCTCTCGGATGTTTTATCTCTTTTTTCTCTCTTAAAATGTTAATGAGGCTGGTTAAATTGTGTCTTCTTCTTTTTTTTTTTTTACTGATGTTCCTTTTTAGTAAGCTACTATTATCTCCCACTGATTCTACGGGTAATGGAAAAAGTCAAGTGTAGAATGTTTAGATGGTGAATGAGAGAGATTTGCAGCTCTATGTTACGATTTAGCTTTTTATCCCTTTGTTATTATCATAATGCTCTTTTTAATCTCTGCTTGTAGAGTTGATAACTTGAAAATGGTTTCATGTGGCTTACTTAAGTTACATTTATAACCATGAAAGAAAATTACTGTTAATCTCTAATTGATTCTCATATCTTTATACAATCATGTTTTATCTGGTACAAAGAGTGCTTTCCTTTCGTTATCAAGATGGATTTGTGATGACCAATGCATTAACACGCTCTTAATCAAGGTGTTCCAAAAAGTGTAACCCATGTTTTTACTTTTTGTGGTTGATTTGACTTTAGTCATACAGGTTGGTAAAATTGTTAATAAGGCCTTCTTTCCAAATGACCAACGTCATGATCATTTTCATTTGGTTCTCTTTTCACCTTTTGGAAAAAAGAAAGTTTATTGAAGACTAGACTTTCTCTATGGATGTAAGAGTTATAGATAAGAAATAATTTAAATTCTGTTCATTGCTGAGAAAAGTGACAGATTAAGATTGATATCCGCGTAATAGCAGCAGAATAGCGCGGAACCTCATTCCTCGCTTATGTTAGTATCAAATAACCTTTTTGGACAGATTCATACATTTTCTTAATCAACAAAGAAAAAGAAACACATGCTCTTGTTTTATTCTTATAATTAGTTTACTCACAATAGTCACAACGATAATATTTTATATTATGCTGTGATTAGCCTTGCTTCCGGCTTTACCTAACCACTCATATATAAAGTAAGGTACACAGTTTGCCTTTTTCTACGAATACCAGCTACTGATGTAACAATACCTAGAATTAAGTAGGCTATTTTTATATATAAGTGTGGTGTCTTATTATGTCATCACACATAGGATTATGATCATCTTAGATATTTTTGGATTAACACATTTTTTTTCTTTCTTAAATGGTGGATATCTTGACCCGTAAAACTCGATTAAAATGTTGAAATTCTAACACAAAATAGTGAAACGTAGTTGACCAAAATCTACCACATGGCCATAATTTTAGTGTTATAATTTTGTAACCAATATACCTTTTCTTAACCGGATTGTTATAACTACTTATATAATTTACAGAGTTAGAATCTAATTTGATCAGTTATAACCTAATTGTATCCCTAATTACCCTCTACTAAACTGGTAAATGAAGAAAAATCAAATCGGTCCAATTGATGATTGGTCAAGAGATCTTTCCAAAAAGCCTTTTAATTTAACGGTAACAAATAAACTAAAGATCCTTTATTCATAAACAAAAGAATATATATATCCCTTCACTTTCTCATTGTCTTGTTCATATGGTAAAAATAAAGGAAAAGGAGAAAAGCAAAGTGGTAGAGGAGATGGAGAGAGAGATCCAAAACGGTGCGTACAATGGGAGAGTGATGACGGAGGAGCAGATGGAGATTCTCCGTAAGCAGATCGCCGTTTACGCCGTTATTTGTGACCAGCTCGTCCTCCTCCACAACTCTCTCTCTTCTTTCCATCCTCTCTCATCAGGTACACTTCTCTTTATATATGTATATGAACACATACATATGTGTGTGTGTTCTTCTGATTTACGACAATCTCTTTATATGTCTTTGATTTTTACAAAAGACCATATGATGAACTTCTTTGTAAACGGTAGAAGAAGTGTTTTGAGAAGAAAGAGTATAAACGCAGCGTTTTAAGATGCAAACGTTGTTTCCAATCACACACTTTACTCATGGAGCTGCTAGTTTAGCACTTTAGTGTAAGAAAGTGAAAACTGCGTTTGCGTTTGGTATACACACACGAACTCAAACGCTTTTTCTCAGTGTTCGCTGCATAACCTTGATTAAGGTTCAAAATGTTCTTAGACATTCGAAGACAGTTTAGCTACCTCTTAGACATCGATTAACTGCCATAAGAAATATTTCTTATTTAACTTTTGGTACAAAGTATTGCTATTTATTATAAATATCGTTAATGATCGATTAGACCCAACAATTTGATCAATTATGTAATTTATTTAGTTTCTCTAAATTTAATCCGATTGGAGTATATATTAACCTCCCGGAGTTATTAACTTTATTAGCGATTTACTATCGCTTTTTGTGGTTTTGAATAATACATAACTGAAGAAACTTAAGGGTCACGTAACTGATTTTTTACTGATAATGATATGAGAATAAGAAGGAATGAGGCCAATGGTCGGCGGATACTTTGATCCGATGGGGGCATCGTCAAGTTCTCATAGGATATCGACTCGGCATCGATGGACTCCGACTTCGACGCAGCTTCAGATACTTGAGAGCATTTACGAGGAAGGAAGCGGAACACCGAATCGACGGAGGATTAGAGAGATTGCGACGGAGCTGTCAGAACATGGACAGATCACGGAGACAAATGTCTACAATTGGTTTCAGAACCGGCGAGCTCGGTCCAAACGGAAGCAGCCTCAAACGACGACGGCGAATGGTCAGGCTGACGATGTGGCGGTGACGACGGAGGAGAGGAGGAGTTGTGGAGATTCCGGGGGATTAGAGTCTTATGAGCATATACTTTTCCCAAGTCCTGATTTAGGTAATGATCATTTGAATTGTATTTCTTAAGTTCACCTGCTGAAGACAAGTGATNAAGTTTTTTTTTTTTTTTTTTTTTTTTTGTGGTTTCAGGGATTGAGCATTTGTTGAGTATAGGGAAAATTTCTGGAGACTTAAATTCGTATAGGCTGACATAAAAGGAAGATGAAGATCTCTAATCTCCTCTGTTTTCTTCTCTCTGTTTCCCTAATACAGACTGGTGTGTGTGTGTGACATTAACAAGTCTTTTATTGTAATTTTGTGTTCCACTTTTTAGCTGACTTGTTGAAGGATTACGAGTGAAATCCACCTAGTAGTTATAAACTTATATCTATATAATACATTTATAACGAAGCAATCTTTCTGGTACTAGTTAATACATTTTCTTCTGAATAACTAAAAAAAGAAAAATTATATGGTTGATTTATTGCCATCTAACTAACATAAAGCATAAAAAAATCCGATATTGGTTATATGATCACAGAATTATAATTTAATTTATCAATTATAATCCAATTGTATCCCAAAATTTGCTCAATTAAACTGGTAATTGGAAAAATGAAATCGGACCAATTGATCTAGTCCAGAGATATTTCCAAAAATGTGTTCAAATTTAACGGTAACAAATAAACTAAAGATATCTACATATATAAAAAAAATACATATCTTGTTCACTCTCTCATTGTCTTCTTCATATTGTAAAGAGGAGAGGAGGAGAAAGCAAAGTGGTGGAAGAGGAGATGGAGCAAGGGATCCAAAACGGTGCGTATGATGGGAGAGTTATGACGGAGGAGCAAATGGAGACTCTCCGTAAGCAGATCGCCATTTACGCCGTTATATGTGACCAGCTCGTCCTCCTCCACAACTCTCTCTCTTCTCTCCCTCCTCTCTCGTCAGGTACGTACACTTCTCTCTCATCTCCATGATTGTATTTGGACGAAACTTAAGGGTCACGTAACTGAATTGTTATGGTAATGATTTGAGAACAAATAAAATAGGGATGAATCCAATAGACGGCGGATACGTTGATCCGATGATGGTGGCATCTTCAAGCGCTCATGGAATGTCGACTCGGCATCGATGGACTCCAACGTCGACGCAACTTCAGATTCTCGAGAACATTTACAAGGAAGGAAGTGGAACACCAAATCCGCGGAGGATTAGAGAGATCACTACGGAGCTGTCTGAACACGGGCAGATCACGGAGAAGAATGTTTATAATTGGTTTCAAAACCGACGAGCTCGGTCCAAACGAAAGCAGCCTCAGACGACGACAATGACTGGTCAGGCCGATGATACGGCGGTGACGGCTGAAGAGAGAAGGAGTTGTGGAGATTCTGGAGGGTTTGAGTCTTATGAGCATATACTCTGCCCAAGTCCTGATTTAGGTAATGCATTTTTTCGTGTCTATGAATTCAGATTGATGAAATTTTGTTTGGTTCGGTTTGGATTCTATACCTACCGTATATGATTTATATATAAGAGAGATGAAAACATGTGGTGAACTTTTTGTGGTTTCAGGGATTGAGCATTTGTTGAGTAGGGACAAGTTTATGGAGAGCTAAATTCATATAGACTGACGTGAAATAAAAGATGAAGAATTCTAAACTCCTCTCTCTGTTTTCATTAAACTAAAGCAAATATTCGATTGTCTCAATGAAAGGATGCTAATGTGTATGTGTGAGAGAGACCTTTAACAAGTCGTCAATCTATTGTAGAATTTGGTTTTTACAAATTTCTGATAAAACATGTATATAAACCTTGACCTTATAATAGTATGTATATACAGATGACCAATTCACAATGAACTATGTGAAATTAACAAGTGATTTGCCTACCACCTGAACACAATTAAGCTGGCTATGTTTAGATGCCAAACCAATCTTTCTTCAACGGCATGAGCAAAGTTCTTTGGTTCACATCGGTTTATGACAACTTGGTGGCGGTTCGGTTGTCTTGACTATCCCTCATTATGAATCAGACGGGTTCAGCTTGTTGATGCATGAAAGCATCCTTTTACTAGGCTTTCTTGCTCGTTGGCAAATTGCGTTTAGGTAGTCTCAACTGCACAGAATTGCAAATGAGTTGTGGGATTTTAGACTAACAGACTAACAGTGTAAACAGCAACAACAATGCGTGTCATTTTTGTCTTTACAGACCTTTGATTTTGTAGTCCTCCAGCCTCCTGAATCTTGCTGCTGCTTTGGGGAGTATGAAAATCTCTCTATTGACTTAAACATATCAGTCCTATCCACAGCTGCATTACTGTCAGCAACAGGTTCCTACAATACCATTAGGTTATTATTATTTACTAACACAATGAACTTTATCCAAAATTACATTTAGTTAAGATGCTAGATTTGTGGAATTTCCTGTCGAGCTTTGTCCTGACAGCATTAAAATCATTTCAGTTCTATTTCAAAATCTTTTGCATCTCCATTTATTCCAAACTGAAACCTCAAAAAAATTGTTTCTAAGGACTTAACGGTATGCAAGTAGCAGACATGCAAAAATACCTTGTGCTTTGAAGCCGTTTCCTTGCTTGGAGCATCATTCGTGACTTCTACATGATCAGCAAAGAACAAAATCTGCAAACAAGTATGTATAATTAGATCTTGATATCAGCGACAGCTCAAAACAATGAACCCAATAATAAATGAGAGATACTTAAGCACTCTGATGAATCACCGCTAAAGTAAGCTTACTTTACTCAAAAACTTGACATTTGATGAATCAGTAGCCATGACTTGTACTCCGAGACACGTGTTTGGGATACTGCAGAAAGGGCAAAAGATAGTATTGAAAACACATCCATCTTGCTCGCACCAAATACCCTGACCTTTTGAGCCTTCATAACTTCTGCAAAGTCTCTGATTAACCAATGAGCAATCTGTCATGATAATTGAAACACTTGTTGGCATTTCTGCAGCAGCAGTGCCTGATGTTTCTTTCAGAAGAGACAGCAAATGGTTTTTGGACGACGAAGTCAACATGCAATTGAAATACGAGTGATTCTCAGGGTGACCTAATGAACTTCTGCAGAGCGAACAAGATAGCTGCAGTTTCTGATTCACTTCAGGAAAACAATATACATTGTAGTTTTGGGATCTTCGTTCGGTACTCTGAAACCCGAACTCAATTCTTCTTGTTAAACTCGTATGATCTGAGGGTCTAGTACTAGGGCCATCACTGTTTTCGTCTTCAAGGTCAATGACTGGAGAGCTGGTAAACTTTCTTCTCTTTAAAGCTTGGGAATTAACGCTCATGTTGAAAGATGACTCTGCTTCTGTAGTCAAACTACGGGTGTCACCAATGGAATATCTCTCAGGAGTTACCACTACAGACGACTCAGCTCCAAGAGGAGATTTTCTGAAATTTGGAGTAGATATATGCTGCTTTAATAATTCATCAGGAGACCTCGGAGATCTCAGACCTATTGTTGGTGGGCTAGAGCTTTCATTCCTCGAGCAAGAACATGGACTGGCTACTGAATTACCATTGATCATACCAGAGGTTTCCTTGACAAAAGATGTTTCTGGATCATCACAGTTGGTCACTGACGATACCTCGCAATACCTGCACAAGATAACTGTTCAGCTTTCTAAGAAATGTTCACATAACATGCTACTACTTGTAGTTGAAGCTAACACTTACAAACATGCTACTTTATTAAGCATTACACTTGAGAAAGAATGGTGGAGATCTAATATATCTAGATATGTTTAAAAAAAAATTGTCAGATATCTTTTACCCAGGCTCAGGTTTGACACCGCACTCAAGGTCAATAACTTCTTTGTAGCATTCAGCTTCCTCTTTAACTCGAATGAATGTCTGAGAAGAATGCCGCATGGATCTTGAATCTTCAGCTATTTTTGGTTTCAAAACTTTGTGATCCAAAAAGGCCTTGCTTTCGTTCATAAAAGGATATTTTGGATTCGAATTTGTATAGTCCTCCACATCCACCACCTTCCTACCTGCGATATCCTGCACACAAATTCATTATCAATAACAAAATGAATTCATGAGAGAACACCACAATACAAAAAATTGTTTGTTTTTAGAATGTACTTTTGGTTCGGCATCACTAAATTTGTTTATAATCTGATTTTCCTTCCTTCTGTATTCTTTGCTTTGGTTTTCAGAGGAAATATTCTTCTCAACAGTAAAATCCTGGGACCCACACATCTTACTGTCAACTCGCTCCTGCATGCAATTTTCAAAGAGTTTAAATGATTATGTAACAAAGTTTCAAGGGAGGCAATGAGATGGTTTGAACCTTGGCACTGTTGAAAAAGGATTTTAACCCTTCCATAGATGCTTCAAAATTATCATACAGTTTGATAGACTGCCTTAGCCACTTTGAAATAGACGCTCTGTTCCTTTGCTCTTTGTATCGCTCATCTGGACACCAAAACAAGGCAACCTCAGATCTATCATAACTGAATTGAACAAAACGTATTAATAAAGTTGAGCAGTGACTATCCACAGATACTGAAATCTTATAATTACCCAAAAATATGATGGCACCATAATCAAACCTATGCCGAATACATCGCCCTGTAAAGAAAACACCATGACAGAATAACCTGTGTTACAATATTAAAATTGACTGGAAGAACCAAGTCACAGAATGCAAGTTATCACATCGCACCTGCTGCTTGATTTAAAGCACGATAGGCCTGTTGGCAATACCAGTCACTCCCTCCAAGAAGGTTTTTCGATGATTTGTACGTATCATTATATTTTTTCTTTAGTCCGACTTGAATATCATGCCTGGCAAGAAAGTGATTAATTAGAAAACTATTCTCCTCAAGATGAATTTGGAACGTCGCTGAAAGATTATAGGGGAACTCTTACAAGTTTGGAAATGGAATGCCAACAATTATCTGTACGTAATCATCAAGGTTTAACAGCCTACATATAAGCCAATTTGAGACGTATAGATCCTATTTAGCAATCTAAAGATTCTATTGCAGCAAAGGACTACATTAATTGACATCCACATGAGAAAATAATATACGAAGACAATGCAGCTCAAAAGGATACCACTGCCCTGGCGTTGTCATCAGCAAAGTCAATCCCTTCTGAAACCTGTTAAAAGTCTAGACTTTAAACTCAAATCTCAAGTCATCAAGTTTTTCAAATACGTTATATTTTGTGAAAGGTAAAAGGTACCCATGTCATGCTCATAGGGTCCAATGACCTCATCTTGAGATTGAATGGTTTTGCTTAACTGAACATTAATTATGGAGATGAAGACAAAAAAAACAAACCTTTCCTCTACACACTGCAAGAAATGCAGCTCCTTTCCTGGAATCATCCTGAGTTTCAGTTTTAATAGGCCCTGCTTTCTTAGCTCTTCTATTTCTTCCAATTACTCTTTTCTTCCCACGTATAGAATCATAATATCCCTTCAGAACAGAGTCAAATTCTTCCTGGGCTCCTCCTCTTGGTTCTGCAGCCAAGGATACTTATTTGAGATTTTGGACAAGAACTAAAGAGCCATAACAATAGGGTTTATTGCAACAGTTTATACATCAGAAGATAGATGTTTCTCACCAACAAAAAGGTCCTTTTTCAAGCAGAGACGAGACCATTGCCCAGTTTCACGCCAACGCGTGCAGAGTTTTTCCATCAACTTATAGCTTGGAAAGAATACAAGAGAGCCACCTGGTACAATAGTGCATATTTCTTCCAATGATTTCCCCAAAGCATCCTTTAAAGCAAAGTAAAGCATTACGTTTACAATACACAAAATAATGCACATTTACAAGCAAAAAGAGCTTGAACCAGTGACTAAAAATGCCCGGTACCTGGAATGAATATGCATCAGCTGTTTTATAACTTGCATTTAGAGGATAATCACTAGGACCATTGGAAATTGCACCAGCCCACACCTAGAACAAAGATATTGTTAAATCATACACTCAGTTCTGGAAACTGTTGTTAAGCGGAGAGCTTTAGTCAGAACCTGCAGATTAACATCAATCACGTGTGGAGCCTCCAAACAAGTGCCAAACTGCATCCCAAGTTCAGATGAGAAAGAATTCATTGGTGACAAAGTCCTATATTTCACAACAAAGAAACTCAAATTTACTCTTTACTGAAAGAGATGGCTCAAGAAACAATGAAAATTTAGCAAATGGGTTAAGGAGGTGAGTAGAATGTGATGTAAAAAAAGGACCGTAACCAAAAGTGTGGTCAAACTTAACAAAAAAATGATGAGTATGATCAATTGTACATTGCTGACGTTGCGGTTTTTTTATAAAACCTTATATAGTGAGGTAACACAGTTATTACTTGCAAAATTATCAGATGAAAAAGGTGTACGTGACTTTAAAAGGATCACATAATTCTTTGCAGAAGCAATATTAAGCAACAAGATACTGCTTACCCAGATGTTAAAATGATGGATAAAGATATATCAGCTAAGTCTTTGAAAACAACAGAAGGATTCATGCACCATAAACTGAAAGTATGCGTCCAGGTACCAGAAGAATCTCCTGCAGCCCAGTAGAGCAACAATGAACACCTTTTGTTTTTACAGACGGGAAATTTTTTCACACATTCCACTAAAAAGGTCTATCAAAATTCAGTTGTACCTCTTTTAGTAGAGCGTTGTAAACCCAGTTGGTAATCCAAGATGTGACTTCCATTTCTTGAAAAGAAGTACGTAAGTGAAGAGAACAGCTCTGCATGAATATTGTGCAATAAGCTCTCATCCTCGAAACAAAATAACAGGGAAAAATGCTTAACAAAGTTAGGGAGACGCAAAAAACCTTCTAGTGTCAAGACAGATATCCCACTCAGATAAAGCATATCTGGTTCCATTTCTGCCTCCTTTGATGTTCTGATAGCCTAGAACAGTAATCACAATTGCACATTCAAGCATCGTATAAGGCCTGTGGGCTTAGCGAGATAACATTTAAGAAATGACTTACATTTGTAAAGCATTCCAATAAGATTGGGAAGCATTCACGAGTGATATTAGATTCCTCAAGCTCTCTTAAAGCTTTGTCTCCAGTCCAGCTGCAATCACGTCATTGTGGAATTAATGAGATGCTTGATTACTGTTTTACAAACATGGTTTTCCTACTGAACTTGATATGTTTTGGGAAAAAGAGTTCCAATACCAACGGCTGGATCATTATTTCTGGTAACACTACATTAAACTCTGATCACTACATATACAATGCAGATTACGCCTACATGCAAATATATGCATAAAGTTTTCTAGTGGGTTATAACAAGATCTATATCTACCACATTTCTGCCACCAATGCTACATAGAGTAACAATGTATTCAGCTATGAAGAGTTGTCCAAACAAAACCAGTTCTCATAGAGAATAAGAAAACCAAGAATATAAATACAGTTGCAACCCTTTTCCAATTCTAAAATAAAGTTGGAAGAAGAGTACCAACTTTACCTGGAGAAATAATGCTGAAAATCACGTTTTGCTAATGAGTCCTTTTTTCTTCCAATCCAGCTTATCAATCCCTAAATACATAGAACACTCAATATTATAAAATTGTCAGCAAAGATACATCTGAAAATTATCTTGCAATTATCTTACCTCTACTACTTCACACAAGGGTTGATATATCATTGGCTGCGCCACGCTCATCTGTTCCAGTTCATTCTGCAATTCTGTATAACACTTAAGCCACATTAGTAAAGTAAATGAAGTGAACAAAACCATGAAAAACTGCAGGTATAGTTTGAGTGTTACATACTGAAAAGAGTCTCTTCTTCCAAGTTAATGCTACCTGCTTCACGAGCAATGTCTTCCATATTGCTGTGCACAGTAAAAGCATTAGTAGACGGCCTTAACCATCAACATCACACACATGTTAAGAAATCTGCAAACATATGTTTCAACCAACTAAGACTGTTCTGAAGCTTACTGTGCTTCATCAAAGATTATAATCGCTCCTTTCAGATCTACTTCAACTCCTGCTCGAATGACAGGATTAACTATATACGAATAAGGGCAAAAGACCAATTGTGCGTTCTCCGCCATTGACCAGGAAGCATAATATGGGCAGCCTACAAGACATTTATAAGAGATTAAGAAATAGAAAAATACAATCAGTTAAAGTACGATATAAACCAAATCTAACCTCTAACATTTTTTCCAACTTTTACAAGATCTTCAATATCGTGAACCTCATTGTGACCTCTTGGCTGAAGTGATGGATGAGATGTGATTTTATTGACGTTCCTGGAAGTTAAGGAAAACAGTTCAATGATTTGACGAGCTAATAAGAAAAGGGGAAATAACGAAGAACTTATATTATCAGGAAAAACTCACTTGAACTCAGAACATTGTATGTTTGCCTTATCTTTTAGGAGCAACCGACTAGACAAAGATTACAAGTTAGTATATAGGATACGCCGTAGCTTAAAAGAATAGTAATATGTTACAAATATGGATGAAACTTACCATTCATCATCGACATTGTCTTTCCCATGCACATTACGATTAGTGCAGTAATGTTTTCGTGAAGCCTTACACAATAAAGACAAACCAGGAGGAAAAAAAACAACTTTTAGCAGTGTGGTACATAAAAATGATCTTGAATAACCATAAGAAAGCAAAGTCAGTTTAGCATACCAATACAGCCATGGGCACTCTGTAACCAGTTTTCCTATACTCACGAATCACTTGAGTAATCTGAGAATGAGTTCGTCTTAAAATGAAAAAAAACCAACAATCAATAATAAGAAGAAAACCATTTTATTTATTCACAACATTTCTAAAAATTGCTGATGTAAAGCTTACGAAGCATAGTATATGGTAGGAATTTTGGTTCTCTTCTTAGTAGCAGTTTCAGCTCGCTCCACATTGTTAGATGCAGGATTATCTATTTACACAATAACCACAAATTAAAAACTAATACACTAACTGATCTTCTCAATCTAAACCCAAATCGGAATTGCAATTTCATTAGAGTCACCACGAACCTGAGGGTTGAGTTTCAGGTATGAACCCGCCTCCATGATTCAATGGATCGGTGGCTGCTTCCCGGGCAGGTTTAGAATGAGACAAATTCCCTTTGAGAAGCCGAGATTTATAGCTCTGCTGCCAAGCGAGAACGGAGCAGAGCAAAGATAGAGATTTGCCCGTACCAGTGGGAGACTCGAGCAATGCGTGACAGTGACCGTCTCTCTGGGCACGATCGAGCGTAGATATGACCCGGCTCATGAACGCAAGCTGGGTTCCGTACGGCTGATAAGGGAATTCCACTTGAAGGCCTCCGATTTGGTAGACATTTTTAGGGTTTTTGGAGTGTAGGGTTTGTTTCACTTCGTCCTTGGAATCCGATTTGCTGGTTGTGGATTCCATCTTCGTCTAGTATCCTTTGGATTTCGGAGAGGGAAGAAAATGAGAACTACGGGAAGTGAGGTTCGAGAATTTGTCGTTGTTACTTGT
The DNA here is from genome assembly GCA_900406355.1 of Erysimum pusillum. Taxonomy (NCBI): domain Eukaryota; kingdom Viridiplantae; phylum Streptophyta; class Magnoliopsida; order Brassicales; family Brassicaceae; genus Erysimum; species Erysimum pusillum. Next base: position 33,342 of record OVBW01000043.1, on the reverse strand, counting down.
TAATAAATGGGCGGGAAAATTCAGCCCCTTTTTAAGTTTTTCTTCTTTTGGCGCCCGCCATTGTTATTGTCTGTGCGCTTCACTGGTAAGCTGAGACAATAAAACGACGTACAGTTTTGATCGTTTTAAGAGAGAACGGCAATACTACAATATTCATTGAGATAATGGACCATAAGTGGGCTTCTTAAAGCCTATTTGTGTAGAGGTAATTTAGTGTGTTCCTGATTGGTGGTGATTTAGAGAGAAAACAATTTTTTCCTTTTTTTTTTTTAATTATCGTTGATTGTCCATAATATTTAAAAACCTGAGATTCTAAAATTTAAAATTATATTGTGATATATTTTTTTTGGAAACATTTTGATATTTTGATAAAATTATGTCTAATATTTTTTCCTTACCATTTTCTCAAAATAGTAATATTATATTAGTGTATTTCACCAATGGAAGGAGATTTTTGAAATTAGGTTGTCAAACTGAATTGAACTAAAAATGTTAAGATTATACTAATGGGGATGTTCTAAGAGTCTCAAGTTTTTAACAAATGATGTTGTACTTTGATTGCAAAAAAAAAATGAAAAAAAATAAGTTTATAATTCACTCATTAGTTTATTTTTTCTTTACAAAACACCTATATAATTTTCTAAGCAATATAAAAATATAAATAAATGAAAATTTTTAAATAAAATTTAGAAATTTAAGGCCACATTAAGCCTGCAAAAAATAGGTGGGACAAGCCCTGCTGAAAACATCCTTTTTAGGCTTTCTTGCTTGGTGGCAAATAACGTTTCTGTAGTCACAGCTGCAAAGATTAAAGACCATTAAGATGGAGGGTATGGAAATAGATTACTAGACTAACAGTAAACAGAGTTTTTATAACCGGCCAAAACGTGTGTTATTGTGTCTTTATATACCTTAGATTTTTGTACTTTCCCAGTCTCCTTCTGCTTCTTGCTGCTGCTTTATTGACTCAAACACAACATTCTTACCCACTGCTGTATCCGTGACAGCAAGAGTTTCCTACAATATCAATAGGTAATTATTATGTTTTAACAAAATGAAATTGATCCAAGATTTCATTGTGCCACATCACTTAGAACATTTCAGATGAAGTCATGTTTTGTCTTGAAAGCATTAAAATCATTTCATTTCTCTTTCAAAGTCTTTTAGTCCAAACTGAAACCTCAAATTGCTTCTAAAGACTTAACGATATGCAAGAATACCTTGTGCTTTAAGGTTGTATCCTTGCTTGCAGCATCATTCGTGACTTCTACATGATCGGCAAAGAACATAATCTGCAAACAAGTATTATTAAATCTTGATACTAGCGAGAGCTCAAGACAATGAACCCAATCATAAATGAAAGATACTTAAGCATTATGTTGAATAACCACTAAAGTCAAGCTTACTTTGCTCATAAACTGGACATTTGCTGAATCAGTGGCCATGATTTGCACTCCAAGGCAGGTGTTTGGGACACTACAGAAAGGACAAAAGATATTACTGAAAACACATCCATCTTGCTCGCACCAAATACCCTGACCTTTTGAGCTTTCAGAACTTGTGCAGAGTCTCTGATTAACCAATGAGCAATCTGTCATGATAACTGAAACACTTGTTGGCATTTCTGCAGAACCAGTTCCTGATGTTTCTTTCAGAAGAGACAGCAAATGCGTTTTGCACGAGGAAGTCAGCGAGCAATTGAGATATGAGTGGTTCTCAGGGTTAACTAATGAACTTCTGCAGAGTGAACAAGATATCCTCATCACTCTTTGATTCACTTCTGGAAAAGCATATATATCATCGTTTTGAGATCTTGATTCGGTACTACCAAACCCAAATTCAATTCTTCTTGTCAAACTTGTGTGATCCGCTGGTCTAGTGCTAGGAGCATTACTGTTTTCTTCTTCAAGGTCAATGATGACTGAAGAGGTAGTAAACTTTCTTCTCTTCAAAGCATGTGAATTAACACTCATGTTCAAAGGTGACTCTTCGTCTAAAGTGAAATGACTGGTATCACCAATGGAATATGTATCTGGACTTACTATTACAGACGATTCAGCTCCAAGAGGAGATCTTCTGAAATTTTCAGTAGATATATGCCGTTTTAAGAATTGCTCAGGAGACTTCAGAGACCTCAGACCTGTTGCTAGGCTAGAGCTTTCATTCTTCGAGCTAGAACATGGACTGCCTGTTGTTATACCATTGATCATACCCGAGACAGATTTTTCTGCATCTTCATCACAGTTGGTCACTGACGACACCTCACAATACCTGCACATGACAGTTTTTTTAAGTTTGCTTAAAGATCTGTATAATATATAACCTTACAGGTGTGATCAAATCTTATATGTTCCCGGTAAGTATATAACAATACTTGTCTGATATTTTACCCGGGCTCAAGTTGGACACCAACACACTCAAGGTCAATGACTTCTTTGTAACGTTCAGCTTCCTCTTTAACTTGAACGAATGTGTGAGCAGGTATGTAACCTACAGATGATTCAGAAAGCCTCATGGATCTTGAACCTTCTTTGCGTTGGTTTTCAGAGGACAATTTCTGCTTATGGGACTCTAACATCTTACTGTCAACTCGCTCCTGCATGCAATTCACAAATAATCTGTATGGTAATGTATGTAATAAAGATTCAAGGAAAGGAATGAGATGGTTTTGAACCTTGACACTGTTGAAAAATGATCTTAACTCTTCCATAGATTCTTCAAAATTATCACACAGTTTGATAGATTGCCTTAGCCACTTTGAAATAGACGCCCTGTTCCTTGGTTGTCTGTATCGCTCATCTGGACATCAAAACAAGGCAACCTCAGAGCTACCATAACTAAAATTAAAACAACGTTTTAATAGAGTTGAGAAATGACTATCCACAGATATTGAAGTCTTATAGTTACCTAAGAATATGATGGCACCATAATCAAACCTATGCCGGATACATCGCCCTGCTGCTTGATTTAAAGCACGATACGCCTGTTGGCAATACCAGTCACTGCCTCCAAGAAGGTTTTTAGATGATTTGTAGGTATCATTATATTTTCTCTTTAGTTCGACTAGAACATCGTGCCTGGCAAGAAAGTGATTGGTTAGAAAACTGTTCCCCACAAGAAGATATGGAACGAAGATGAAAGATTTTAAAGGGAATATAAAATTCTTACAAGTTTGGAAATGGAATGCCAACAATTATCTGTATGTAACCATCAAGGTTTAACAGTCCATTCATAAGCCAATTTGAGCAGCATAAATCCTATCAAAAATATCCTAAAGCTTCTATTGCAGCAAAGACAATGGAGTTAAAAAGGATACCACTGCCCTGGCGTTGTCATCAGAAAAATCAAGCCCTTCTGAAACCTGTGAGAAAAATTGTAGAATTTAAACTCAAAACATGTCATGCTCACAGGGTCCCCTTTAAATAAACATCAATAATAGAAACCAAGAAGAAAAAAACAACAAACCTTTCCTCTACATACTGCAAGAAATGCAGATCCTTTCTTGGAATCGTCTTGAGCCTCACTTATAACAGACCATGCTTTCTTAACTCTGTTATTTCTTCCACTCAATCTCTTCTTTCCCCGTATAGAATCATTATATTCCTTTAAAACAGTTTCGAAATCTTCCTTGGCTCCTCCTCTTGGTTCTGCAACCAAGGACAGTTATTTGAGATTTTTGACAAGAAAAATATGAAACATCACAATAGGATTTGTTGCAACAGTGTTTACATGAGTCTCACAGAAGATAGGTGTTACTCACCAATAAAAAGGTCTTTTTTCAAGCAGAGCCGAGACCATTGTCCAGTTTCTTGCCAACGTGAGCAGAGTTTTTCCATCAACTTATAGCTTGGAAAGAACACGAGAGAGCCACCTGGTACAATAGTGAAAATTTCTTCCAACGATTTCCCTAGAGCATCCTTCAGAGCAAAGTAGAAGCATTGCGTTTTACAACACACAAAAATGTTTCATCACAGAACAAGAACATATTTACAGGCAAAAAGAGCTTGAACTAGTACCTGGAATGCATATGCATCAGCTGTTTTATAGCTTGCATTTAGAGGAAAGTTACCAGGACCATTGGAGATTGCACCAGCCCACACCTGGAACATGATATATTGTTAAATCATACATTCAGTTCTTGAAAGTGTTGCTAAGTGTTGGAGCTTTAGTCAGAACCTGCATATTAGGATCAATCACATGTGGAGCCTCTAAACAAGTGCCAAACTGCATCCCAAGTTCAGATGAGAAAGAATTCATCGGTGACAAAGTCCTATATTTCAAAACCAAGAAACTCAAACTATATCATTACTGAAAGAGATGGCTCAAGAAAAAGAAACTATGAAAATTTAGCAAACTAATAGCTCTTTGCAGAAACAATAGTAAGCAACAGGATACTGCTTACCCAGATGTTAAAATGATGGATAGAGAAAGATAAGCTAAGTCTTTGAAAACAACAGACGGATTCATGCACCACAAACTGAAAGTATGAGTCCACCCAGTATCTCCTGCATCCCAGTAAAGCAACAATGAACACCTTTTGTTATTACAGATCACACATCCCAGTAAAGCAACAATGAATTCACTTGTACCTCTTTTAGTAGAGCGTTGTAAACCCATTTCATAATCTAGGGCATGACTTCCATCTCTCGAAAAGAAGTATTTTAGTGTAGCGAACAACTCTGCATGAAAATTATGCAATAAGCCCTCATCCTCAAAATTACATTACAGAGATCAATGCTTAATAAAGTTAGTGAGACGCAAAAAACCTTCTAGTGTCGAGACAGATATCCCACTCAAATAAGGCTTATCTGGGTCCATTTCTGCTGCCTCCGATCTTGTGATGGCCTTGACAAGTAAGCACAACGTCACCGTCAAGCATCTTATAAAGGCATACGGGCCTAGCCAGATAACACAGTTGAAATGACTTACTATAGTAGAACATGCATCTAAGGCTGGGAAGCTTTCTTTGGTGATATTAAATTCCTTGAGCTCTCTTAAAGCTCTGTCTCCAGTCCAACTATCACATGATAAATAGCAAAAAAATAATAATTGTAATGCATATAAATCAACCAAATACAGTTGGAACCCTTTTTCAATTCTAAACTAAAAGTAGACGACTGGAATAAAAGTTTCAACTTACCTAGAGAAGTAGTGGTCAGAATCACGTTTTGCTAGTGAATCCTTCTTTCTTCCAATCCAGCTTATTAATTTCTAAATACATAGAACAGTCTATATTAAAAAGTAGACAGCAAAGCTACCTCATAATATAATCTTGCAGAGAATGACTTACCTCTACTACTTCATACAAGGTTTCATATGTCTCTGGCTCATCCTCACTCATCTTTTCTAGTTCATTCCGCAATTCTGCATAACACATAAGCCACATTAATATAAGGTATATTTTCAGTGAACAAAACAATTAATAACTGCAGGGATAGTTTGAGTAGTACGTACTGCAAAGAATCTCTTCTTCCAAGTTAACGCTTCCTGCTTCACGAGCAATGTCTTCCATATTGCTGTGGACAGTCAAAGCTTTTAGTAAGAAGGCCTTAACCATCAACATCATCAAGCATGCTAAGAAATTTTTGAGAACTTATGTTTCATACCTGAAAATTATAACTGTAAAACTAAGAAGGTTCTTAAACTTACTGTGCTTCATCAAAGATTATAATCGCTCCTTTTAGATTTACTCCTCCTCGAATGATAGGATCAATTATATAGGAATAAGGGCAAAAAACCAATTGTGCAACCTCCAACATATTCCAGGAAGCAAAATATGGACACCCTAAAAGAAAATTATTTGAAATTAAGATATTGAATAATACAATCAACTGAAAAAAAAAAAAAAGTCCAAATCCAACCTGTGACAGTTTTTCCAATTTTAACAAGATCTTCAATATCATGAACCCCATTGTGACCGTTTTGCTTAAGTGATGGGTAAGCTAAGATACGATCGACGCCTCTGGAAGTTTAAGGAAAACATATCAAATGATTTGACAAAGGTAACAACAAAAGAGGAAAAACAAAGAAATCAGATTATGAGGGAAAACTCACTCGAACTCAGGACATTTTATGTTTTTCTTATCTTTTAGGAGCGACCGACTAAAAAAAAGATAACATGTTAGTATATAGCTATGCTATAGTTGAAAAGGATAATAAGATGGTATAAATGTGGATGCAAATTTACCATTTCTCGTCTACATCTTCTTTCCCTTGTACATGACGGTTGGTGCAGTAACGTTTGCGTGAACCCTAACACAATGAAGATGTACCCGGCCGCCAAGGAAAACAATAAAAACAGCTTATCATGACTTCTGTCAAAATTACAATGTTGTATTGATTAAATAAAACAAGATCAAGTTTTGACATACCAATACCGTCATGGGCACTCTATAACCAGTTTTCCGATACTCACGAATGACTTGAGCGATCTGAGCATGAGTTCGTCTAAGGAATTAACAAACCAAACAGTTAATAACAATAAAAAAAAACAAAACTTTATTTGCAAATGATATGCAATGCTTACGAAGCATAATATATGGTAGGAATATCATGTTGATCAACTGGCTCCACATTGCCATGTAAAGGAGCATCTGTTCAAAGATTACCATCAAGTGATAATTAATACTTCCCAATCTAAACCCAATCATAGATTCAATTTCATTAGAGAAGGTCTTCACGAACCTGAGGGCTGATTCGAATGAGACAAATTTCCATTCGGAAACCGTGATTTATAGCTCTGTTGCCAAGCGAGAACAGAGCAGAGCAAGGACAGAGATTTGCCTGTACCAGTGGGAGACTCGAGCAATGCGTGACAGTGACCGTCTCTCTGTGCACGATCGAGCGTAGATATGACCCGACTCATGAAGGCAAGCTGGGTTCCGTACGGTTGATAAGGGAATTCCACTTGAAGGCCTCCGATTTGGTAGACATTTTTAGGGTTTTTGGAGTTTAGGGTTTGTTTCCCTTCGTCCTTCGAATCTGTTTCGCTGGTTGTGGATACCATCTCCCGTTATCTTGATGATTTGGATTCGGTGAACGGAAGCAAACTATAAGTAGGAGAACTGAGTTTCGAGAACTTTGCGTTGTTAAAATTTTAGGTGGGCGGGAAAATTTTCGCCATTGTTACAGCTTGACTGAGAAGCTAAGATCTCAAAAACGACGTACAGTGTTCAACTGTTAAAAGAGAACGGCAATACTTTCGCTTAATTGACGATGGTCAGAAGTGGGCTTATCAAAGCCCATTTATTTATCTTCTAAACGACGTACAGTTCTGCTACCTTTAGAGCGAACGTAATTGGGCTTATAAAAGCCCATTTACCAGCAAAGGGAAAAGAAAAAACGCCGAACAAAGAAAAAAAAACAACGATGAGAAGCCGATTCCATGATTTGCTGTGTCACAGTCTCATTTTTATTTGTATAGATTTTTTTCGTTAATGCCTTTTAGTTTATTTATTCATCTGTTCGAATCGGGCAATTTTCGTCTGGACAAGGAGAAATCTGGAGATAGGATTTTGATCGATTTCTAAGCTCTGATCAAAATTTTGCGGTAGCTCCGGTGATCCTTGAAATGGCGGGGCAGAATCCTAACATGGATCAATTCGAGGCATACTTCAAGAGAGCAGATTTGGACGGAGATGGTCGGATCAGTGGAGCCGAAGCTGTTGGATTTTTTCAAGGATCTGGTTTGCCTAAGCAAGTTCTCGCTCAGGTAACAATTCTTCTTAGATCTCTGCCTTATTGGCTGTTTATGGCGATATTTTTTTTTACTTGTTCGGGAGAAAGATCTGATTTGCGTAGAAAGCTGATTTGGGTCTCCAAAATGCCGTAATTTTGATTCTTCCATTTGAATTGCATGCTATATTCTGAGATTTTGAATTGCCTATGAACTGAATAAGAAGTTAAGGGGCAGATTTGAGACGCTCTACTTTCATTTCCTCTCTTAGGATCTTGCTTCGAAAGGCAAGCCTTTGCTAGGATCTGTTTTGAACAAGTTATATGAGTGTATGATACTAAGATTATATGGTTTCCTTTGATATTGTATGTTAATCGCCCGACTACTAAAATCTCATTGCAGTTAGGGAGGAAACTTAGTGGCATTTATTCTTTTTGGTGGGATTAAAACTGTTTAAAATCTTTCAGATAGTTGTTTTGCGGTATTGGTAAGTCAGCTAGTGTTATTTCCAGTGAGGCTATCATTGGTAAAAACTTTTGGCAATTGGTTGTAGATTAGTCACTGATAGGAATGGTACTGGTTTTGGTTTTGCTCGAACTTGACATCATCTACATGAGGATGTCATCATTGCATAGCCTGAAGAAATTGGATAATTGATTTGTTAAAAATGTCAGTTACTATGTGGCTATGTTTCTTTAATCTTGTTACTGTGGGAATTCCTTTGGCATAGTAAGAGTATTCTCCAGAATTGGAGGTTTTTGTCATTTCACAGCTATGGTACATTTGTGTGGATATAAGCTTTTTTTCGTCGGTGTACCCGTAATTATGCATTTAAATCTGAAAATTTCTGGCATACAGTTTTCCCTGGATGGGTTTTGTCAACCGACGTTTGCTATATAAAATTGTATACTGATCAATTGTGTTCTGCATTTGTAGATATGGTCGCTTTCTGATCGGTCACACAGTGGTTTCCTTGATCGGCAAAACTTCTATAATTCTCTGAGACTTGTTACAGTAGCACAGAGCAAGAGAGACCTGACACCTGAGATTGTTAATGCAGCGCTGAATACTCCTGCAGCAGCCAAAATACCACCACCCAAAATTAATCTTTCAGCTATTCCTGCACCCCGGCCTAATCCTGCTGCTACCACGGCCGGTCCGGTTTCCTCAGCAGTTCCTCCAAATTTGGGGTTTGGAAGACCAGGGGCTCCAAACGCGAGTGTCAATCAGAATTATTTCCCACCTCAACAAAACCAGCAAATGAGACCAAATCAAGGAATATCTGGGCTGACTTCGCTTAGACCAACAGCTGGTCCAGAATATAGACCAAGTGCCTTACCAGGTCAATTTCAACAAGTTCCTGTTGGTAGTGTTACACGTCCTCCTCAGGCTGCTCCCACTAGTGTATCTGGTCCTGGTAGTTCAACGTTCAATCTTAATAATTTGTATGCTGGAAACACCAGCGGATACTCATCAGGCTTTGGAGGGGGCAGCCTAGCAGCACCTTCTCCTGGCTTAAAACCAAAGTCACAAATTGATCCAAAGGCGCTGGTTGTATCTGGAAATGGAGGTGACATGTTTTCCTCCTTCCAGCAGAAACAAGAACCCACTCTGAGTAGTTCTTCAATCAGTTCAGCCATTGTTCCTGCTTCTGCTGGAACCCAACCTCCACCAAAGCCTAATGCTCTCGACTCCCTACAGAGTACTTTCTCAATGCTACCTGCAGGAAATCAGCCTCAGCAGCCAAGGCCAGCAGCAAGCTCACAGCCTGCAGTGTCCTCACAAGGTCCATCCTCCGGTTTGCCACCTGGAAGTGCCGTTGGATCTGGCCATTCAACTCCTGCTGGGAATAGTCAGCCTCCGTGGCCAAAAATGAAACCATCTGATGTCCAGAAATACACAAAGGTATTTATGGAAGTTGATAGTGACAAGGATGGGAAAATCACTGGTGAGCAGGCAAGGAATCTGTTTTTAAGCTGGAGGCTACCCAGGGGTAAGGGTTTTCGAACTTTCAGTCCACTTTACATCAAGAGTATAATTTTACCATTCGTATATGAAATGGACTCTTGCCTCTGTTGAGATTAGATCCAATTTGTGTAAAAATAATCTTTTTAAAACTTTTTTTCTCGTCCCTTTTCTTCATGGGATAGACCATGTGCTGTTAGGTTAAATTTTATTTGCTACCCTCCTGAGGCTTATGTTCCTTTAAGAATATCTGCAAGTAATCATGCTATGAAGTGTTAATGATAACTTTTTCCTTTTGCTCGGTTCCAGAGGTATTGAAGCATGTGTGGGAATTATCTGATCAGGATAATGATACTATGCTTTCTCTGAGGGAGTTCTGCATTTCATTGTATTTGATGGAGCGGTATAGAGAAGGCCGTCCTCTTCCGACAGCACTTCCTAGCAGCATCATGTTTGATGAAACACTGTTATCTATCTCAGGCGCACCTAGTCACAGTTATGCAAATGCTGGATGGGGATCTGGTCAAGGTATTGCTCGGATTTCATGCATTCTTGTGATGATCTTCTCCCTCTTCCTGATACTTTACTTTAAGTCAAATTTCTCTATTGGAAGGTTTTGTACAGCAGCCAGGGATGGGTGCGCGGCCAATCACTCCAACGACTGGTATGAGACCACCAGTTCCTGCACCGGGCCCTCACCCTGGCAGTGGTATACCATCTAACCAGCAAAGGAATCAAGCGCCAGTTTTGGATGATCCTTTTGCCAATCACCTAGGTAATGGATATTCTGCAAGCTCAAATCTTCCAGAAGCAGCAACTGATGGGGAAAAGGTGATCATTTATTTTTTTTACTTTAAATTATAGACAAAAATTTTTTGTTTAAGCTTAGATGCGTTTCATTTCCATATACAGTTCATTGGATGCTTGTGAAACAAATTTTTATAATCTCTGTAGGTTGATGAAAAGCAGAATGCCTATATGGACTCCAGGGAGAAACTTGAATACTACCGGACAAAAATGCAGGATATTGTGAGTAATTATAAATTACTCTTGTTATTTGAGAAGTGTGAAATGATCTTGATCTGTCTCAGTTTTCTTTATTTGAATATAGTTAACTATTGTCGATGTAAACTTTGCTATATTTGTATCCATTAAGATCCTTGAAGAAAATGTTAGCTCTTTTGAAAGAGAAAATCTTGGTATCTAGTTGATTTTTTCTCTGAAAAAGTTTAAAGAAGATTGTATGTAAGGTTAAGACCAATCTACTGGAATCTGACCATCTAGATTAAACTGCAGAACTTGAATATTGTCTAGGTAATGGCCTTATAAGTTTAAGGTTGTTGTTCTCTCTGAAGTTCTAACCTTATTGTATAGGAGCATATGGTCTTATGATCCCATTTTCTTGTTCTTCTTTCTGTCAGGTCTTGTACAAAAGCAGGTGTGACAATAGATTAAATGAGATCTCCGAAAGGGCTTCCGCTGACAAGCGTGAGGTATTTTTTAACATAGAGAATCACTTTCCTCATTTCTTTAGAGGCAATTCTGTCTTATCCAGAACAATTTCTGCTGCAGGCTGAAACATTGGCAAAGAAGTATGAGGAGAAGTATAAGCAAGTTGCAGAAATAGGGTCAAAATTAACTATTGAAGAGGCCAGGTTCCGCGAGATTGAGGTATGAGTAATTCGTTTGCCTGCCACTTGAAGGGGCAACACCTATGTACATTCCAGCCATATATATATTACTCATCTCTTCTATGTGCCATTTCCTTTACTAGGCTTATCTTTTTTTGCAAACGTCATCATTGTTCTTTCTTTTCTCTTTCTCTGTATCATGTTGTGCGTCTTGTCCTGTCCCCTTATTCTATGGCCCAATGCTCTCTTCTTCCACCTTTGTTGGTGAAGGGGCTTTGAAGAATTTTGTAACACATCTCTTACGGAAATCTGTTACTTATTGAAGTTTTGCTAACCCATTTCAGGGGCGGAAGACGGAGTTGAGTCAAGCGATTGTGAACATGGAGCAAGGTGGTAGTGCTGATGGTCTCCTTCAGGTACCTGCTGTTCTCTATGCTTATGTGATGCCTAGGTTGTCAAGTATCTGCTGTACATGCCTTATTTGATGCTTTACTGGGCATATTTAGGTCCGGGCTGACAGAATACAATCAGATCTAGAGGAACTGATGAAGGCTTTAACTGAACGTTGCAAGAAACATGGGTTGGAGGTTAAGTCGAAGGCCCTTGTAGACCTACCAGCTGGTACGACATATGATTCCCTCGCCTTGTGACTTCTTGCTTTCATTGTAGATGATTGCAAACTACAGGTATTTTGTAAACAAACAAATCATGTGGAATTTGTTATGTTGTGACTTGCAGGCTGGCAACCTGGAATTCAAGAAGGGGCAGCTCTTTGGGATGAAGAATGGGATAAGTTTGAAGATGAAGGTACAATGTTTTTCCTATCTTTCTATTGCGAGTACATTTAAATATCTATAATTAAGCACATAACAAGGACACTGACAGATAATCCTCCCACTGTTTAGGTTTTGGCAATGAGATCACTTTTGACAAATCAAAAGAGCAGAACTCGTCTAGTGAGAAGGAAAACGGTACGGTGGATGACGGTAGTGGGCCACCTGATTCGCCGACTCATTTGGATGAAAACTATGGACCTTTTTCAGAAACCTCAGACCGCCACCATGAGAGTGAATATGGGACAACTCACAGTGAAGATGAATCAGGCAGAAGTCCTAGAGACAGTCCTGTCTCTAGGGCTGCTACTGAGATCCCATCTCCAGATTATTCTCAGGGGAAGAATTCTGAATTCTTTGATGACTCGAATTGGGCAAGTGCATTTGACACTAACGATGATGTGGATTCAGTCTGGGGATTTGATGCATCAAAAAGCCAGGTTAGTACAGCATTCATAGTGTCTCTTGCTTTAACCACTCACTCAATCCATCAACATACTGAATCAAACATTTGAGTTGTGATTATCGAATAGACATTGCACTGATTGTTTTTTTATACAAGATTTTGAAAACCCGTATCTTGATTAAGTTCACGCTTTCCGTGGGATGGTACATTTGCCTTCTGTATGCTGAATCATTTAGTTACCTGTTCAGCGTCTTAACCAAGTTTAGCATTTTCAATATCGACATTGGCAGGAAGGAGACTATTTTGGCTCTGGTGGCGATTTTGGTGGAAACACAGGAAGATCAGATTCTCCAAGTTCAAGAAGCTTTGGCGCTCAGAGAAAGAGCCCATTCGCATTTGATGATTCAGTTCCCAGCACTCCACTCTCAAGATTCGGGAACTCTCCACCTCGATTCAGCGATGCATCAGCCAGAGATAATAACTTTGATAGCTTCTCCAGGTTTGACTCCTTCAACACCAGTGAAGCAGGGGCCGGGTTTGCCTCCCAGCCCGAGAGACTATCTCGGTTTGATTCCATCAACAGCTCCAAAGACTTCGGTGGAGCTGCCTTCTCCAGGTTCGACTCAATCAACAGTTCCAGAGACGTCACCGGAGCTGAGAAACTTTCAAGGTTCGATTCCATCAACAGTAGCAGAGACTTTGGTGGTCCCTCGCTTTCAAGATTCGACTCCATGAATAGTACAAAGGATTTCAGTGGTAGCCATGGATACTCATTTGATGATGCAGACCCGTTTGGTTCCACAGGTCCCTTCAAAGTCTCTTCGGATGAAAGCCCCAAGAAAAGGTCAGATAATTGGAACTCCTTCTAGCCTCACTTTATTATCATTCCTTTTTAAATCCCTCTCTTTTTTTTCCCTCGCTTGACGAACTTGTGGTTGTTTCATAAAAATCTTATAATTTTTTCACATGAGACAATAGCGTTAGACTATTTGTAATTTGTAAAGTTTGTCGTTGTATGGGTTTTCTACTGTATCTCTGTTCTGTTCTTATGAATTCATTTGCTTTATATGAAAGAAATATTTGAGGCTTTCCTCGTCGAGAACGAATTAAAAACAATTTAATTGTATACAAAATTTTATTTTCTCCATCTTTCTTTTTCCATTTCTCCAAAATGTTTTATTATTTGGATAGTTCCTTAGCATAATGTCCTTGAGAAAAACTGGTAAAATTTGATAGTGTGTTTACACGACTGTGGTAGCTACAATTTGATGAAAACCGAGCTAATGCATTGGCACATTCTCCCTCTCTGACTTGAAGAAAGATATGATTCGTGTCACCAAATATCAATGTAACTTTCATCTTTGAGGTTGGCTCCATTGCTTCCGCTGAATCCATAAGCACATTTCAGGGTCAGTCGTTACCTAGCAACTTCACTTCTTTGTGATCCGCTCAAAGGCAGAGAGCATTGACGCACGCGTGTTGGCTATTTCCACAAGCGTTTCAAGAGCTGTTCGAAGATAAGGAAAAAAAAAGGAGAATTTCAGTTGTAAGCTGAAATCTATCTGTGCGTATGGTTACTTGTAGTGATGATGACGTTACCTGTCTCAAATGATAGTTGAGAGCCACGCAGCTTAGGCGAGACTAAACCTCCAAATACTGACAGAGATTTCGCTCGTTCTTTCTTAATCTGGAGATTAACACATCCGAATTGGTAAAATCCATGTACATGTCAAAAACAAAGTGTAAGATTAAATGATTGCTCACCTCTTCATCAGCTGCTAACACGGTTTCATCCTTGGCTGATGGTTTATCTTCTATCAAATTATATAACGCAAGAGATGAGACACCGACAAACAAAGAGCACAGAATAACCAACCGATAAATCGTTTTTACCAGTAACCCCTCGATGTCGTAGCTGTTGGCTGAGAGGTGAGCCTATCTCTGAATCTGTATCAGTAGAGAAGTCTTTGCCATTTCCGGTACCACCTTTGGAGGCCCACTTGGACAAAGCAAAACGAGGTACTGATCCCAAAGATTCATCTACAAGAGTTCCATATATGTAAGAGGCTTCCCCAATAAAAATGCTAAGAATACATGAATTCATAGCAAAGGACTGTAACCCATTGAACAATCAAAAGATCAGAGCATAAGCGAAAACTGACCCTGTTGGTCTGTGACTTGCAATGTTGAAGCAGCAGGATGATACTTGAGGTCTAAGAGAGTACTATTGATACGTAAAGTTCCCATAGAATGTCGAGCACTAGCTAGATCAAACCATCCCTGAAAAACAAAACACATTTCAGAAAGTTTCTATACCTAATAAGTTAATTAAGGCAGAGTCCCATCATATCAGTGATACAAATTCATAAAAAAAGTTTCTTCTCATGGCTTCCATAGCTATCAACAGAAGATAATCAGCTTCGATTTAAAAACAAAATCATTTGCAGTCATCAATACACCAAAATTTGAGAAATTATTCGCATAAGATCCCATTTTAGCTTAATAACCAAAAAAAACAATAAGATCATTCCCATTACCTCTCGAAGCTTTGAATTCAGAGAATCCATAAGCGTTAAATACCCATCCAACGAATCTAGGAACTGCAAAACATTCTCATCTCCTCCTCCTTTCTTCAGCTCGTTTTTCACTTCTTCTCCATTGTTCAAATCCATGGATTCTTCTCTTTCCTCGTAAATCTCAATTCCTTCATCTCCCGCCATCGCGATTTAGCTCCAACACACAAGAATCAACAAATCAAAGCTTAGAACGAGAACGTAGTACAAAGCGATCGAGAGAGAGAGAGAGAGAGTCAGAGTCTCGAGTAAACGGGGCTATTTCCTTAATATTTCAGTCATAAAAGGCCCATTAAAATAATTAAGCCCATTAAAATAATTAAGCCCATTAGCCCAAGTAGAAAGATTACCTCCCCCGAGAGCGCCAGGCTGTTTGTCTGTGTTTGTCAAGTTGGCGTTTGGTGGCTCCACGTCTCTCTTTCATGACTTTTCGCTTTTAGTCAACCCTTTCCTTCTTCCTTTTATTTATTTTTCCAATTCGTTTTCATTTATAGTATTAAAACTTTTGATTTTATATTTTTGTTTCCATTTTTTCATTGAACCCATCTTCTCTGTTCCTTCCTCCTCTCGCTTTTACCCGTCTCTCTCGTTCTCTCGCACGGGGATTAAACAACAACTCTGTTGAATTCAAGCACGAGACTTGAGTAGGAACACGCTCAATTGCTTGCAATCGGATCCATGGACGAAGATGAACTCACACTTTCTCGCGCGTTTTTAGCTCAAGGAGATTAAACAAGTGCTCATTTTTCGAATTGTCAACTTAGAAGAAGAAGAATCAACTAGGGCTTTTTTTTTTTTGGAATTCTATAGCTTTGAGGCGGCTTCTTCGATTGGAATTGGTTGGTGTGCTTTTTTTTCTTTCTCTTTTGTTATTTTTGAAATGCTTTCATGAGATTGTTTCTTTTTCTTTTGTTTCCGGTTTTCACGAATATTGCTAAATTTGGTAATCTTGCTATATTAGGGTTCATGGGAATGATGATTTTGGGATACTATTGCTTTTTGTATTTAATGTTATATAGTCTTGATTGAGATACTGAGTTTTATGTTCCTTTGCTGTGAAAGAATCAGGGAAACACAACTGTTAGCTAGATTTCGTATTATCCCCTTTTGTGTTTTTTAAACTTTTTGCTTCTTTTACTATCAAATTTGGACACTTTTTAACCAGATTATGAATCCAATTTTGTTGATTCTAATTGCCTTTTGTAATCCCTGCTTCCCACACTCTCTCTCCTACACGATAATGAGAGGGCATATGCTTATTATTTGCAGTGAGTGAGAAGTACTAAGATGGTTGGAAGCTCGGATAGTAACCAGTCAGATGATAGTTCTCATTTTGAGCGAGGGGTTGATCATATCTATGAAGCATTCATCTGCCCGTTGACAAAGGAGGTCATGTATGATCCTGTCACTTTAGAGAATGGCCGAACATTCGAGCGTGAAGCCATTGAAAAATGGTTCAAGGAATGTCGCGACAGTGGCAGACCTCCATCTTGCCCTTTAACTTCTCAGGAGCTGAGTAGCGCTGATGTAAGCCCCAGTATAGCTCTCCGTAACACAATCGAAGAGTGGAGATCCAGGAATGATGCTGCCAAGCTTGACATTGCTCGTCAGTCACTGTTTTTAGGGAATGCTGAGACCGATATTTTGCAAGCTTTGATGCATGTGCGACAGATTTGCAGGACCATCCGATCAAATAGGCATGGTGTACGCAACGCTCAGCTTATCCGCATGATCATCGATATGTTAAAAAGTAATAACCATAAAGTGCGCTATAAGGCTCTACAAACTCTTCAAGTTGTCGTTGAAGGAGATGACGAGAGCAAGGTTGAATTTGATTTCTGATACTCTCTCTCTGCTGAAAATGTTAATGTAGCACTTTAATGGAAAATTGAGCGGAGGCTAATTAAGGTTTCATCATCTTGCAGGCTATAGTAGCTGAAGGGGACACTGTGCGTACACTAGTTAAGTTCTTATCACACGAGCCATCAAAGGGGAGGGAAGCAGCTGTTTCCTTGCTGTTTGAGCTCTCTAAATCAGAAGCTTTGTGCGAGAAGATTGGTTCAATTCATGGAGCACTTATATTATTGGTTGGTATGACAAGCAGCAACTCAGAAAATGTTTCAATTGTTGAAAAAGCTGATAGAACCTTGGAAAACTTGGAGAGGTCAGAGGAAATTGTCAGGCAGATGGCTTCCTATGGTAGACTCCAGCCTCTTCTAGGAAAACTCCTTGAAGGTGATTAATCCCAATTTTCTTACGGAAAGAACTGTTTTTCTTTGCTCAGTTTTATTTAATGATATACTCTCTACTTTATTTGCATAAAACATGTAACCATCTTCCTTCAGTCGTCGGATGCATAATGCATAGTGATAATTTGCTTGATTTTCTCTAGGAATTTTACTAGTTCGCTTGTAAGAAGGGTCAACTTTCTTCTATCCAAATAGTCAAATCTTTGATTATTTTCCTCTATTATATGGCGAGTTTCATGCATGAATAATGACACCACATGTGAAACATGATCTGCAGGTTCACCTGAAACAAAACTCTCTATGGCTTCCTTTCTCGGGGAGCTTCCCTTAAGTAACGATGTGAAGGTCCTTGTGGCTCAGACTGTGGGTTCTTCTCTCGTTGATCTTATGAAAAGTGGTGACATGCCCCAACGGGAAGCTGCCTTGAGAGCTCTTAACAAAATCTCATCGTTTGAAGGGAGTGCTAAGGTCTTGATCAGCATAGGAATTCTCCCCCCACTTATCAAAGATCTGTTCTATGTAGGGCCAAACAACCTTCCAATTCGGTTGAAAGAAGTCTCTGCCACTATTCTTGCTAACATAGTGAACATTGGGTATGACTTTGACAAAGTCACTCTTGTTTCAGAGAACAGAGTGGAGAATCTGCTCTATCTAATTAGCAACACGGGTCCAGCGATCCAGTGCAAGCTGTTGGAGGTTCTTGTTGGACTCACCATCTGCCCAAAAACAGTTCCAAAAGTTGTTTATGCAATTAAAACCTCTGGTGCAATCATCAGTTTGGTTCAGTTTATAGAGGTCCGAGAGAATGAGGATTTGCGTTTGGCTGCCATAAAGCTTCTTCATAACCTTTCACCATTCATGAGTGAAGAACTGGCCAAAGCCTTATGTGGCACTACTGGACAACTCGGAAGCCTAGTTGCAATCATTTCAGAAAAGACACCAATCACTGAAGAACAGGCTGCAGCTGCTGGGCTCTTAGCTGAATTGCCAGAGAGGGATTTGGGTCTTACTAAAGAAATGTTAGGAATTGGTACTTTTGAAAAAATCATCACAAAAGTGATTGGAATCCGCCAAGGGGATATCAAGGGGATGCGGTTTGTGAGTCCTTTTCTGGAAGGACTCGTGCGTATACTTGCTAGGATTACTTTTGCATTCGACAATAATGAGACTCGGGCCATTGCCTTTTGCCGTGAGTACAATGTTGCTTCGCTCTTCATTAATCTGCTTCAGTCCAACGGTCAAGATAACATCCAGATTGCTGCTGCCGTGGCTTTAGAGAATCTTTCACTGGAGTCTATACACCTGACACAGATGCCTGATCTGCCTCCTCCGAACTACTGTGGCTCGATCTTTTCATGTATGAGCAAACCACACGTTGTATCCGGGCTGTGCAAGATCCACCAGGGAATATGTTCACTAAGAGAAACATTTTGCCTTGTTGAAGGAGAGGCTGTGGAGAAATTAGTAGCTCTACTGGACCATGAAAATGAGAAAGTGGTTGAGGCCGCACTTGCAGCTCTTTCGAGCTTACTAGAAGACGGGTTAGATGTAGAGAAAGGGGTCAAGATACTTGACGAAGCGGATGGGATACCTCAGATACTAAACGTTCTGAGGGAGAACCGAACAGAGAAGCTGACGAGGAGAGCGGTTTGGGTGGTGGAAAGGATCTTGCGGATTGAAGATATAGCAAGAGAGGTGGCAGAGGAACAGAGCCTGAGCGCTGCGCTTGTGGACGCTTTCCAAAATGCTGATTTTAGAACGCGACAGATAGCTGAGAACGCGTTGAAACACATCGATAAGATCCCAAACTTCTCAGGTATATTCCCAAACATGGGATAGGGGTGATCTCTTATAATCTGTCCAGTGAGTTTTAGTGATTTAAAACTGTGGTTTTTGATGGGATTACTTGTTAATAGGCATCCAGTTTTTTTCTGGGTATATATTGTAAATTTCGATTCTTGTTTGCGTGTGCTTTAAGCTATTTGATTTGTTTGTTTATATCCTACGTTGGAAATCGGAATCATTTGATCGGCCTCAGAATTAAAAGGCATATGTTTGTCGAGGAAATTGTGCTTTAAGCTCCACATAAATTGATCCATATATATATCCAAGTTTAATTGACACCGTGAAGTTGAACATCTGAAATATATAATAAATGTGAGCTTTATTCCAGTATGCTGTAACCAGTTAGATTAAACTCCATAGGAAGTAGATTTGACCATTCGAGAATTGGGAAGGAAAACAAAAAAAAAAACTCTTGCTCGTATTAAATAAACTATTTTAGGAACAACACAAATTACGACTGACCAGGGCCATAATATCCATTACAGAAGAGGTGCGTTCCGATTTGGTATTTGCCAAGGGATAGGGTCTATACCTGAGCGTGGTCTTGGTCTTGGTCTTGGGCACATCCTTCACTTCTTCCTGATCCAGTAGTCCTATCACATGAGACCACGACGGCTTAAACAGAAAAAAAGTCTCGATAATGATCGCACCAGTCTGGAATCGAACCCATTACTCCCCACTTGTTCGCTGTCAAGTCGTAGCCATGAACTACTGAGTTCATCGTCCTCATCACTAAACACTTGCCATCGTACGCCACCACGTTCCAGTACGACGACGGCTTATTTTGGTTGACCGCCTGGTTCTTGATCCGCCTCACGAGGATCCATTTACCATCGGTCTCGAGGGCAAAAAAAGAAATCATTTTCACCGAAGCCGATATCAACATCAGACGGTTATCGCCGGCACAGAGCAAGAGCTTCCTCTTCGGTTTCAAGTCAAATTTGGTATGAATGAGTCGTGCTTCCTCTGTTTCCGGATTGAAAACTAGGATGCTTCCGTCTTTTCTCAGCCAGTGAAGATCTCCGTTCAAGTAAACAGGTTTTGAATTGTTACGCTTCTTGAGATTGCTTGAGCGGCAAGTTATGGTGGTTTTTGATAAACTCCATGAGTCTCCTGTGTTGATCTCAAATTGATACACAGTTTCGTTTGGGTTTAAACGCTTGCGCCGCTCGATTATGCAGACGATTCTGAATCTCTGAGTGGTTCGATTGACATGATCAACCGCGAACCCGATGCACCTATCTTCTCCCAGTTTAGGGTAATCCAGGAATCGGAACTTGTTCGTAAGGGGATTAGCGACGCAGAGACCATTAAGGGAGAATAGGAGAAGGCCAGAAGAAGAACCGAGAATCTCAAACACTAGATTGAATTTGAATGACCTAGAATTGCCAAAAGCGTGGAAACAGAGATAATTGGCGTCATATCTGGACATGTGAAGCAAACTGGAATCGACCCGAGAAAAGTATTCGATTTTTAAAATTCGGGTCGTCGGATATATGCGAGTTGAAAGAGCTGTTTGTGCATCGGAACTTCGCCAGAGATTTGGGATCTGATTTGAAGAGAATCTCGTCGAGGAGATGCAAAGGTAATGTCCTCATCATCAGAGAGGACTAATTAGGGTTTCTTGCTTGAAAGACATAATCTAAGAAGAGATGTTGGAACTTGGAAGCTTTGTTTATGGAGAAATTAAGAAACAAAACCAGGACAAACTAGCCTCGACCACCACACGTACGGCCCCCAGTTAGCATCTCCTGATCATTCATGGAAGGCTTTACAGGTCTTTCACGAACGATTCATTGGGCTGACGCAGTCATTAAATCTAACATAATCCGATAATCGAGTCATCTTCTACATTCATCAGTCCCGGCGTTTCCATTGTTTGAAATCGGTTATTTCCAAGGCCTTTCCCAACCAATCCTTCATTGACCAACCTGCATACACTAGGATATATCATCTATGCCATCATCAATTGAGGAAGTCATATTACCTTCATATAAATAATCATCAGCACATGGTTGAGCCATTTCACCTCCGAAGAGAATCCTCTTTCTTTCAAGCTATAGTTGAAGCATTCATGTTCTTCTAGCGAGATGGTCCATATAATCCAGGGAAGAGATATTCTCATACCAACAGGCAATAAGAATGGTATCATTTTCTGCAACCGAATCGAGAGAGAATCCATTCGGAGGAAAAATATTTTTATTGGTCTAGCCACAGTACATCCGAAAAGCACATGAAAAGTCGTATCCACGGCCGTAATACTAGAAGACATTCTGAACACACATTTTCTTAACTAAAATTATCTGGGAAAAAACAAGAACCGTTAACATGCTTAACATGCTTGGCGACCTTTTGATATAAATTTTGTTCCGTATATAAGACAAGAGATACTGGTTGGTGAAATCCAACCATTCGTCACGTAACTAGTTAATTATATAACCTGTGTTCAATAACCAACATTAGTCAGTTAATACATGTTTCCCACGCGATACGAATCTTGTCTACTTCAGTCTTCTTCTTTGGTTAATTCTCTCTGAAGAAGTCTTTTCCATCTTTTTCAGTTTCGTTTCTTCTTCAGTCATCAATCTTAAGCTTTCTCCAAGTGGCGGCGTTTCCTTTTTCTTAAACAGGTTCTGAGCATATGGTTGGATTTCACCAACCAGTCTCATAAGTTTGCTTAGAGAGGAGATGCGTTCATCACCATCAACCATCGTCATCATGTTGACGTCCACCTTCTCATTCAGCTCTATCGCAGAGGAGAAAGACGGTTTAAACTGATAAATGTTTAGATTACTGTTGCACCACTCTGGAATCGAATACATGACTTCCCACTTGTTAGCTCTCAAGTCGTAGCCATGAACCACTCTCTCGTGCAAGTACTTCTTCGTCTCCCTCACCACTAAACACTTGCCGTCGTAAGCCGCAATGTTCGAGTACCTCATCATCTCTTTGTTCTCAATCCGCTTCACTAAGACCCACTTGGGATCAGTGAGAATATTCTGGAGGGCATAAACGTCAATCGCTTCCTTCCTCGCCGATACTAATGCTAGTTCTTTTTCAGCGGCGGCGAACAAGTTCGTCCAGCTTAGTTTTTTGGGGAATTTGATCGGAATCAGTCGCGCTTGCTCTGTTTCAGGATTGAAAGCTAAGATGCTTCCGTCGTTTCTCAACCAGTGAAGAGAACCGTTGGAGTAAACCGGTTTGTAATCCAGCGCTATATAGCTTGAGCGGCAAGTAATGGTAGTTTCCGATAATCTCCAGCAAGAATCTCCAGTGGTAATCTCGAATCCATACATGGTTTCGCCGGAATCCGAATCCTTAAGCACGCTTAAGCAGACAATTTTGAATCTCTGAGTAGTTCCATCTATTTGATCAACCGCAAAACCGATGCGATTCGTTATTCCATTCAAGTATAAATCTTGGACTCCACGGAGTGCGATGACGTATCATATCAGGTAGAAGCTTTGATTTATAGTGATCTATGAATCGAAAAAACTTCGTGAAGGGATTCGCAACGCAGAGACCATCGATGAAGAGTAGGAGAAGGCCGGCACAAGAGCCGAGAATCAGAGACGTCAACTCTAAGGGATCTTTGTTTCTGATAGACCTAGAATGGTAGAAAGGCTTTCCAAAGAGGGCTTTGGAACCAAATGTGGAGAGGTGAATAAAACTTGATCTGACCCGAGACAAGTATTCGGATTGGAAATAGGGATCGTCGGATATATACGAGTTGATTGATCGATCCGTGCACTGCATCATCGCTAGAGATTTGGGATCTAATCTGAAGAGAATCTCGTTGAGAAGACTACAAGGTAAGCTATCCATGATCCAACTATGAAAAACGCGTGGAAGAAATTAGGGTTTTCGCTTCAATTGTTTGAGCAATTTCCAGTATCAACTAGTAATGTTTATAGAGATATTTGGCAAGACAAGTTTGTATCGTTTGTTTCGGAAAAAAGGAAAGATTTCTAGTTGATACCTATTTTTCCTTTTTAACAAAACGACTACGTTTTTTTAAAGTGCTATCAGTTCTGGTTTATTGCCTGATGGTATACATAAATTATGAAGAAATTGAAATTGAAAAAAGTCTCGATTATTATCGATTTTACTGTCTAATTATATAACTTCAAACTATTAATTATGTCCAACTATAATTCCTTTCGCCACAATAATTCACACTTTATCAAAAAAAATATATATTAGCCACAACACGAATTTTGTCTATTTGACTCTTCTTCTTTTGGTGATCCTATCCGCGTCCATGAACTTGGAAGAAGGCTCCTCCGTCATCATCTTCAGTTTCGTTTCGTCTTCAATCATCAATCTTTTTCCAAGTGTCGTTTCCTTTTTCTTGAACAGGCTCTGAGCATAAGGTGAGATTCCACCAATCAGTCTCATAAATTTGCTTGGAGAGGAGATGTGTTTATCATCATCATGATTAACCATCGTCATCTCGACGTCCACCTCCTCATCCACTTCTATTGAAGAGGCGGACAAAGACGGTTTAAACTGATAAAAGTCTCGCTTACCATCCCACCACCGTGGAATCCAATCCATGACCCCTCCCCACTTGTTAGCTCCCAAGTCGTTCCCATGAACCACTAGTCCTTCGTCGTAACGGTCCTTCTTAAATACAGATTTGAAATACGGATCTTCGGTTATATGCAAGTTGATAGATCGATCCGCGCATTGCATCATCGCCACAGATTTTGGATCCAATTTTAGTAGAATATCGTCTAGAAGATGAAAAGGTAAGGTATCCATGGTTGATCTCGGAAGCAAAAAATTAGGGTTTCTTGCTTAGTTATGTGATGGTGATTATTTCTCTGTAATTTGTTAATTCTGGTGCTGTTACGGTGCATATGAATATATAGACGTAAGGAAAAGGGAAACTTGTTTGGTAAGATAATCCCGTTAACAAGTTATAAAAAAAAAAAGGAAAGATTTCTAATGAATCTTTCCTTTTCAGTACGTCATATGTTTTGTGAGAAACAACTACTACGTTTGATGAGTGAATTGTCAGCGAAAGGGGTAAAAACGTCATTCCATATCAAAGGTGAATTAAATAGTTTATTTCAAAAAAGGTAAGCTTTCATAAACCAAACGGCGGCGTTTTCTGAATGTAACTGTCTCTATCCAGCTTTAGGGGTAAAAAGGTCATTTTGTTCGAGCAGTAAAGAAATTAGGATATGGGTGATAGGAGCTGGGTTCGTGAACAGAGCTCTATGCTTCTTCATCAATGGCTTCCATTAGTAGCTTACACAGATGGGCATCTAATCAACACTCTCGTCTTCCTCGAGTCTCTTCTATTTCGGAGGCAGATCAATCTCGACCCACTAATCAAATCGTCACATTTTCGGTTCCCTTATCCAGAAGAGACGCGAATATTTTTCTCCTCGGCTCGCTTCCATTGACGAGCTTCTTCGTTCTACCGCCGAGTTCTTCGGATGCGAGAGAGAGGCGGAGCAGAAAAGTTATCCCTCCCGAGGAATATTCCACTAGCCGTTAAGTCCCTAGCTCTCTTCTTAGCTATCGGTTCGTATTCCGCATAAATTTTCACAATGATGTTTAGAATTCTTTCTTTTCGATTGTCGATTCGGCTTAAAGTTTTAAAATTAGGGTTCTTTATTTGTGCCCATGATTACTCTCTTAGTGTTTCGAGAGTTCTGATTTGACGAAATTGTGAATTGGTATAAAAGGGATTTGCTTGACTTGTATGAGAAGCTTCTGTAGATTGGAAACATATACTGAAGCTCACAGTTTTGCTGTTCCTCTGTTCTTGCAGCTGAAGGGTTGAAGTTCTATGACATTGAGGAAGGCAAAGGACCAGTAGCTACTGAAGGATCAACTGTTCAGGTCTCTCTTATGATTCACATTGAGAAAACAAACCACTTTTGATTTCTCTTTATCGAAAATCGAGTTCTCGCCTTTACATTGTAATGCGTTTTTCCACATTTAGGTGCATTTCGATTGCCGTTACAGAAGCATCACTGCAATTTCTACCCGAGAATCCAAGCTTTTAGCTGGAAACCGTAGTATTTCTCAGGTTACTTAACCATCCATCCCTTTTGTTTAAAATTTCTGCCCCTGCATAATTTTCAAGTATTCTTCTCCTTGATGGTTGCTACTTACCTTCTGGAACAGCCTTACGAGTTCAAGGTCGGATCTACCCCAGGAAAGGAAAGGAAACGCGAATTCGTTGACAATCCAAATGGGTTGTTCTCTGCACAGGCTGCACCAAAGCCTCCTCCAGCATTGTATTTCATAACCGAAGGAATGAAAGTCGGAGGCAAGGTTAAAAAACAGCACCGCATTTTCGCTTTCTACTTCCTACACAACATGTAATTGCTTTGCAATGTGTGCATATAAGTAGTTTTTGACCTCATTTTGTTCTGCAGAGAACTGTGATTGTTCCTCCTGAAGCTGGTTATGGTCAGAAAGGAATGAACGAGATACCGGTGAGAATCTACTACTACAAATTGTATATGAGGAAAGCTCCGTCTTTTGCAGAAACTATTTACAAAACGCGGTATATAATGTTTCGGGTTCAAGAGATAATAAAAACATGTATGTTGTTGCAGCCTGGAGCTACATTTGAGTTGAACATAGAGCTGCTTCAGGTGAGGCCCCCAGAAGAGAAATGAACAAGATTCTTCCAACACTGATAAGAGAAGTTTGAAACTTCAAGCATTTATCCCTTGACTCCCATGATCAATTGTCTAAAGATAAATTGCAAAGGAGAAAAAAACGGAACATATGTAAATTTTGAGGAGTACTTGGTGTCTGGTTATACACCAAACTCTGGTACACTATATAACCGGTATATTTGTTGAACTAGAATTTGATACAAGTAGCTAACTCTAACGTGGCAGCTTCTTATTGGCTGAAAATGTGTTAAACCTGATTGTAGAGACATCGAATGTGGGATAAGGTGGTTGGTGGTGTGGGCATAGAAACCAAGCCAAACTAACCCAAATCAAAAACTGTTGTTTGAAATCGCAGAACTGAGAAAACCAAACCGAATGTAAAACCTCAACTAATTTGGTTTATATTTGACAGGATTTTGTAAACCGAACCGAAACCGATAATAAACCGTCAGCTAGTACAGTACTCTTTGGTGGGAATTTGGTTGCTGACTCTGCTTGTGCTTTGGTAGAAGTGATATCTCCGGTAGCTTTTCCCGAGAAAATCTACTGAGAAAAATGGAGACTTCTCTGAGGTATGCTACCAATTCGAGGTCTCTGAAAATTCACGCCAAGGAGAAGTTCCCGGTGCACTCCAAAACTCGCCTGCAGGTGAATTTTCTTCGAATTAGTAGCTTGTTATGGAGGATTTTAGCGCTATTTCTTTACAAAACTAGTTCGCTTCGTTCTGTAACGCTCTTCAGTTTGATTGACAATTTCTCGTTTATTAATGCCAAAAAGCCTCTTACTTGAGATTTATAGGTTGTTATTTTGAGGGTTTATGGTCTGCCTCATAGAAATTACATTTAGAGATGAGATAGGCTTTAGTGTCTTTATTAGAAATTGGTTGATGTAATTAGCTCTTTAGGCTGAAAGAGTAATCGATTATACTTGGCTTGTTTTCTTAGCTACATTCTATAGCCTTATCGAGATATGGAGCAAAGAATGTTTGTCTTCTTACTTTCTTTTGTTGGTTTTACATCTTTGATAGCTTCATGGAGAGCTAGATACAGGAGCTGGTGTGCCAAGTTACTTCTGTGCAATGATAAGACACTTTCTCCCTGAGGTTTTGATCTCAAAATTTAATTTTGTGTTTCTTTCATTGAGCTCTTTGAACCTTTTACAACCATTTTTTTAATGCCATGGATTGTGTATAGGCTTCAACAAGCCTTGGAGTAGGCTTGCATTATGATAAACGCGAAAAGCTTCGGTGTCTTGTACGTGGGAAAAAGAAGTTTCCGGTGATAACTGATGAGGTTGTAACCTTTAATATCAAAGGAAGATGTGATGTTGACCAGGACTTTGTGCAGGTTCACCGCTTCTTCTTTTTTCATTAATTGTTTCTTCATGGTTTTGAAAACTTAAGAATGGACTTGAGATTTTGAAATTTGTGCGACAGAGGAACGCGAAAGGAGCTGCTGAGTTTGATTGGAACATATGGAAGTTTCAGAGAGATCAGGATTTACGCCTCAGAATTGGCTACGAAATGTTTGAGAAGGTACGCTTGAGCTCACCATTTAACAAAAGAGATCAATGACTCTCATTGGATCATTGAACACTATGTGTTGGCTTTCTCTTTTACAGGTCCCTTATATGCAGATTAGAGAAAACAATTGGACTTTCAACACGAACTTGAAAGGAAAATGGAATGTGAGGTTTGATCTGTAAGGAGTAAACAAGATCACATTTTCATATTTGTATCATTTTGAGAAATGTATTACTGATAGAAAAACTCACTTTGATTTAACCAATTGAGAGCAAATTCACAGATATTCTGTTATCATCAATCACTTTACTCTTGCAAGCATCCAAGAACTTAGTTTTTTTGTCTCCTAGGCTCATATAGCTAAAAAATCGAATCCGTATCTAACTAGGTTTGACTAAATGTGTGGTCTTAAAACCCACTTTGGTTCCTTAGAGGATCTCATTTACTTTTGTGATATTGTGATAGTTAACCGGAAATATGCATTTCAAAGCAATCTGAAGCAAATCAAATCAAACCAATCAATCCTCTATTGTTACAAACAACTCTAAGCACGGTGTTATGATTCACAAACCAAACATCAGAAATCTGGTCATCTAAGAACGGTCTAGTTTGGTTTGAGTCACGGTTTCGGTTGACTTCGAGATCGTGATGCGTCTATTATGAACCTTGAACATCACCATCGGTATCAAATCGACAATCGAGTCCCACACACAAAGGTGAAGAAGATCTTGTTCCATAAAGATTTGCTTCTGATGGTCATGAATCAAAGATCTTTCATAACACCCCACAACGACTAAGAATCAAAGATCTTTCATAACACCCCACAACGACTAAGAATCAACCATTAGTTTTCAATAGTAACAGCAAATCGAATAAACATTGACAAAATTCATACAGTATATTTTTGGTTAGTTGTTGATTGTTTTAGCTAAACACCACGTGATATCTATGCATATTAAGTCCCAAACAACGGTTTAGCAGAGGCGGCTTAAAACTCCAACATAATTGGGAATATTTTTTAATTGGGTCTATTCTTGTTCGATAGGCTATAATTATAATATTTGGATAATTTTATTAGCAAAAATAATTTGACTTTTATTATCAAATACTCGAGGCCATTTTGAAAAGTTAGACAACACTGGAAATTGTTATAGTCATTGTCATAAACCGCAGATGTGGCTTAGAGCAATTTGGTGCCCACAACTGATAGAATTTGGTAAATTTCAATGCATTTTTCCTCGAGGCTGCATTATTTTTCAAACTTGCAATAAATTAATTAGTGGATGAATGAAGTTTCCTCCTCACTTTGACTATTTATATGCTAGTCATGCGAGATGATTATAGACTTGCCCATAATCATTTAATTTATGGTCTGAAAAAGGGTTTGTAAAGTGACATTTTGAGATGTGATCTTCTTATTAATTATCCCAAAATTAAGAAATATAACGAGAAAACAATAGAGCATGTGGGTAGAAGAAGAAGTGGGCGGTGCGAAATCAGAAAGTGGAGAGTGCACTCAGAAGAGAAAAGAGTCAACCAGAAAATTAATACTAATTTTTAATTTTTCTCCGAGTTGCTATATTTGGAAACTCCTAATTTACACGTTTCTTCTCCTTTACTTCTCTTTGGGAAGGTTAAACATAACCTGTTAATTAGTTTGTGTATAACCTTAAGCTTGTTTAATCATGAGTAATTACTAATTAGTAAGTTATCAGACACCTTCCATTCTATTACTGTCTGTCGTTTTAAAATTCCATTCTTGTTTTAAAAATGTTGTTTTTTCTATGTAAAATTTGGGAGGAATCTTGTTTTTCTTTTATATATATAATAGAAATTTACATACTTAAACTGTGAATATTGTTATTAAGCGACACTTGTAAATGATATTGATGGACTCCTTGTTAGTATCACGTTTAAGGTGTTTCCATTGTTTGATCATGATCTCCTTCTTCCATTCAAAAAATGTTCTAAACAATAAAAAAAAAACAAATAGTTCTTTTTCTCTTTTTGTCAAAATTATGAATAATATCTAAACTAAAACCCTTTAAAAGAAATATTGACAAGTGTATCTCCACTCTCTTCACCAAATCGTTGAGTCGTACACCTGTTATGTTATATTGAAGTTAGTTAGGTATCATCATCGGGCACAAAGTTTTAAGAGCATTTACAAGTAACACGAGGACGGTCATATATTCGGCCTATTCTAATTGCTATTTTCCACATAAGTTGATATATCTAGAAAAAGTAATTAAGTTCTCATCATACAAAATTTTAACAACTTCGGTCTTACGTATTCTCATTTACCAAAATAGAAACTAGAAACATATCAGATTTATATTTAACACTATGTAACAGATTATATCTATGTAGATAAAACCAAATTTAGGGTGCTAAATTAAATATCTCAAATTTAAAAACAACCTTGGTTAGGAAGGAAAACTTTTTTACAACTTATTTAAGGACTTCACTCTACAATATTTTAGAATATATATGAGGATTGGTAATCTCTTAGTTCTTACATGTAAATGTAATGTTTTAGTGCTTTTAACAGAAACGAAAATAGTGTCGGATTGCAGTTTGCACACAAGCACGCGATTATCGTTTCCTTAGGCCGGTTGACAACTTGACACGTGTCCGGTAAGTGTGTACGTGGCATATATGATGGTGGAATTGTTTTCCCTACAAAGTAATGTACCTCAAAAAACAATTTCCATACATTACTTCTCCTTTGGGTAATTCGGCTATTAAAGGTAAGAAGATAGTAGATGCACGTTAAAAATCGCTTACAAAACTTGAGGTTAACATAACTAAATTTATACTAACTACAGTACATTAAAAGTTGGCTTTATTAAATAACTTGTTTATTTTTGTGGTTTCCGAATATTAATCAACTAGCATTAACGAATAAGCATCATATTTCTCCACAAGGGCAATCGTCATTAAGTTCTTTACTACCAAAATCATCAGTTGAGCAGATACTTACAACTATCGAACAAGTAGCTTAACCTAATTAAAATCCGTTTAAAGAAATATACTATTAAATTATAAATCAACCAACATTTGAAAAGTTGGTTGAGTGCAAATTATAGGATCTTACTATGGACGGTTCGAGTTAAATGGGCATCTGCAATGCTCTTTCTTTACCAGGGCATCTTTGATCTTCACTAAGACTCTACCTTTTTTATTGAATTTTCTTCTATATATGTATATTTTTCATAGCCTTTGCAACTTTTACAACCAATGGTTTTATTATGTATTTTACTTTTGTGGTCAAGAGAACATCACCTTTGCACTTTGATTAATGGACGACCATGTGACCAAAAAAAATCCACATTCGGTCATAATAAATTAAAATATGTGATTTTTCGTCTATATATATATAGTGATATGAGCTAAAAAGTTATTCCACTGTTTAGTCGTAATTTGATTTACAAACGGAAGAAATATATTAATAGAGGTGTAATAAAAAACATGATACTACTTTTTGTTAATATACGTGAAAAAACAATTTGGAAAAAGATTATTTTGATTCGGTCTTAATAGAAATATATATATATATATTATTTTTTTTGTTATATAGTTTTTTTTTTTTAACAACCTTTTTGTTATATAGTTATGTGACTATGTGACTGTATAAGTGTGTCTAGGAGTCAAAGTACATTATTGATAAATTGACGGAAGAATCTTCGATTATTGTTCCGAACTTCCTATGGTACAAGAACAGAGAAAACACACGCCCACACTGGTACAAGTTTAAAAATTTAATGCCAACGATAAATTCATGGCCACACCACACGCATACACTTACAAAACTGCTCCGTATAAACTACTATAAAGTATAATCATGTTGTTATTGTACACGTTTACTGTCTTTAAAAAGTAAAATAACGAGTATTGTAGTAGTAATTTTCAACTGAGTCTTGGACAGAAAGCAATAAGTGTAACATCAACTACTACCAAGAGATAATATTGTTATAGAAAAAAACCGCGTCGTGAATGACTAAAATAACCTTAACCGACAACGATATTTTAAAAACGATACCAGTGAGAAGTTTCAATTCTCTATAAAGCTCTGCTCATCTTTGCTTCTCCAAAACCCTCTCAAACTCAAATCATTCCTCTTCCATTTTTCAAATTTTCAACACAACAAAACAAACAAGCAACAACTCTCTCTCTCGCCTCTAACTCACTTCGCTTCAATGGCGCGCCTTCTCTTCCGTCTTCTCGTAGAATCCAACTCTCCGTCGCCGGCGGTTGATAACTCCACCGCCGCGTTGAATTCCGATCTCGTCGTTATCCTCGCTGCTCTCCTTTGCGCCTTGATTTGCGTTCTTGGTCTAATCGCGGTTTCTCGATGCGTTTGGCTCCGTCGTCTCGCAGCCGGAAACAGAACCGTCTCCGGATCTCAAGGTCAATCTCCTCAACCTCCGGTCGCAGCGGCGAACAAAGGACTCAAGAAGAAAGTCCTTCAATCTCTCCCGAAACTTACTTTCTCGCCAGAATCACCGTCGTCGGAGAAATTCGCCGAGTGCGCTATTTGTCTAACGGAATTTTCCGCCGGCGACGAGCTCCGAGTTTTGCCACAGTGTGGTCACGGATTCCACGTTTCTTGCATTGACACGTGGCTCGGGTCTCACTCGTCTTGTCCTTCTTGCCGTCAGATCTTGGTTGTTGCCAGGTGTCACAAGTGTGGCGGTTTGCCCGGTACCTCTAGCTCCGAACCCGAAATCGAGATCCGAATCAAACAAGGCGAAGATGATCCTAATTCTTACTTGCCCTGATCAGTTTACATTTTATTTAGTTTCCTTTGGTTATTAGAAAACTCTATAATTTAACGCAGATCATTTTAGTGGATAGTGTTTATTGATCTTAAATATGTACATGTTTATTGTAATTTGTAAATGTTGTATGAAATGGAAATTTAACGATATGCATTGAACCCTTGAGTGCTTTGGATTTATCAAAATCAAATCATGTGATTGTTGTTGAACAATAATGGACCTACTCGATGTTACCTCATCGAATCGTGGATCAAGCTTGTTAAGTTTGCACATGGTGCGGTTAATTAGAGACTGTTTCATGAAGATTGATCTTTTAACTTTTTATGCATATATCATTATATCATTTTCGTATAACTAGTGTCTCTATGACCATTTTTTCTGTACGTGTTTCTATGACTTTACGTTTGTTTCAAGAATTTTTACGTGAAACAATACAAATTAATACAACGACACTTGATTAGAATGAACTATGTATATGATGTTGAGAACTACACATGTTGTCATTAGTGGACACTGCCGATCGATAGCCTATTCTAGGAAGCTCATGTTAGTCAATTGCTAGTTTTTTTATTCAACAATTAGTCACTAGCTTTAACCACTACTAATAATTTAACAAACGAAACTGGAGCGCACAGTGGATTTTCAAATTTTTAATGTCTGAATGCAATATTAAATCATTTGAATAAATTTAATTTTATTAAATCATTTGAATAAATTTAATTTTATTAAAATGAAATGGAAGCACCAAAAGACTAATTTTCTTTTTCCACACCAAAAGACTATTTAATCAGGTGATTGATTGCATGATTATTATAATAGCTAATTATGGTATATTCCCTAGTAAATGGGAAAGAGAATCTGGCCAGTGTGTGTGGTACAAATGGCATGTAATGTGTTGGCTGAGTTTTCACTTTTCGTTTCAAATTATAAGCAGCAAACTAGCTAGTTATCGCGCGACTTATGTTTCTTCAACTTCTTTAATTTTTTTTCCGGCTTATAAGATTTTTGGGCACACGATCGAGCCTGTGATCCACTAATCCAGTGATTTTTATTGCCAGTAGTGAATTTCTAAGATCTTAAAAAATGAGTAATGCAAAATCATAGACAAAAAAGAATTATAATTCGAATTATACATAGGTATTATAATATCAACCATCACTCGTACTTTACCTCTCTTTATATCAATATAAATAATAATCATAATTCGTGACCAAA